>PVIU01009411.1:0-76498 GCA_004026605.1 Ondatra zibethicus
GCAATTCTATAAAACATGGTTAAGCAGGAAATTAGAAATCTAGGTCTAAGTTTTATTCATCATATATGGTAAGACAATATGTTAATCTACTTGCCAAGCCTGCTTTGAATTACATGCTTTCTTTCTACAAACTTAATATTAATATCTGATGATAATTTAGGAATGCCTGCAGATTGCTTGGCTCCAAATGCAGATCTGCAGAATAATACTTGGCATATTCCCCCCCAAAACTTTCTTCCTTGTTTTTTTTCATTTTCACATAGAATAACATTTGTGCTGTTCTCCCTCTGATGGTGCATTTTGCATGTGTAGGAATTACTTCACATGTTGCTGAAACAAAAGTCTTTGTGAAATGGGGGAGGCTGTATTTCAGTTCCAAGTTTGCGGGTATGATTTCTCCTGACAGCAGGAAGTGAAGAACTGGGCGTTCCTTGTCTGCAGTCAGGAATCAGAAAGAGAATGCTATCCACAGATGGCTGTCTTCTTCTTACTCATTCTGGCCTCCAGCTGGTGCAGCGGTGCCCACACTCAGGATTGGTATTCTCATCCCACAGACCTGCCCTGAGCTTTGCCTACTACTGTTTTATAGTCTAGATCTTTTCTGGCTTCATCACATGAATTTTAGGCATCGCAGGACCTAAGAAGCATTTGGTAGAAGTGGAGAGTTTTTCTTCTTATTTTCTCTTAATCAAATTATTTAGTTGAAAAGCCAGAAATTATTGATAGTAATCTATGCAAATATAGCAAAACATACTTATATGTTAGAAAGTTGCTATAATATGATGAATGGAAATATCTTTTTATTAATGAAGAATCCCCTGAAACTAACAGATGTAGTCACTTCTTCTAGGTCAGCATTTTTCTTTTTATTATATATCAACTTCAGTAAATAAAAACAGTAAAAGTTAAACATTTTTAAATCATATCTTTGTAAATGTCATCTTATTACTCATATGAACTCCACACATTTTAAATCTACTAATTTGTATTTTTTTCTTTGTTTGAGACTCTTTTTGTGAAATGTTAGCAAACTGAGGAATAGTTGGAATGTCTTCCCTCTCCATCTTTAGTTTGTCATGATGAAATCCCTTCTAAGGCAGGCACCCAGTGCACAGGAAGGGAAGACACTAATGAAAATTAGCATTCTAAAAGAATCCACTGCAGCTGTCATCATAAAAAGGAACTGATTAGTGGTTTGGACTGTGGTAACTCTGTAAATTATCAAACAAAATACTGCAGAAGCATCCATTTATGTATATGAAAATTACAATTTGAACATCACGCTTAGGGTACATTAATCAACTTCATTCTTTGTTTTTATGGGTAATGAGGCTTCACAGAAAGGTAAACAGCTAACTAAATAAAGTTGCTTTCACAAAAATGGATTCAATATATTCACACTTTACAGGAAAAAATAAAAAGAGAAATGTGCTAAGAGGTGTTTAAATAAAGGAAGCTTTCCCATGGCCATTTATTTCCATTTTCAGTGTCTAAAGGATGTTTTCTTTCCCTCTTTTTAGGTTATTATTTTTTCTTCTGTAAGCTTCTGATGCTAGGTTCTTTTATAGTTATGATGCCTGTAGTATGAATAGTAAAATTTCTAAGACCAATTAACACAGTGCATTACTGTGTCCTATTCGATCTCTAGCAATATAACCATCTTTATTAATAGGTGGGTTCTGAAAGCTATTTCTTCCAAAACTTGTTGTTAGCTGATAACTGTTTCCATGGTAGAAAGGCAATGCATTATCTGTAATATTTTTTCTGCTTCTATGTAAAATAATTTTGTAAACAATTATCATATCACATTTTTTACTTTCAGAAAATAAAATCAATCTTGAATATGGCTAAAATTGTTCAGATGATGATTGGGAAAATGTTTTATACAGATAAGCCAAACATCACATAAAATTGATACAAATAATTCTAAGCACAAAAATTTTAGGCTGACACATTCAAAGAAATAAAAAATACATATTTTAGTGTTTCTTACATCTTTGAATCCATAGTAGTTCACACACACACACACACACACACACACACACACACACACACACACAATTATCCCCAACCTCTAGCATCCTGTCTCTAGATGATCAGACAGAGTACAAGGGTCACTCTACTTGAATCTTTTACATCTATTGGTTTTCTGGGAAAAGTTTAAGTACATTTCTAAATCTCACTCAGCAATTTGTGCTATCTTTTATTCAAGGAATTACTTTTATCTAATAATAGTTTATATTCTTATACTATTAATTCTGACTTACCTAAAACTTAGAAATTACAGGCTATTCTAACAAGGTTTTTTAAACAAAATATTATTTATAACAAAATACATAGGATCTTGATAGTAGTTTCTTCCCTTATTAACGCCAGATACATGTTTTCAAATAGCAATGTGAATTTTCATTATGTTATTATTATTATGTAGTATCACAAGAGAAACATCCTTCACCACTCTTCATATAAATTTCCTTAAAAATTCATTTATTCTGTGTATTAGTATAAGCAAATAATATATCTATTATTTGCTTTATATTTCCATGTTTTTAGAGTTGACATTAATAATATAATTAGAGTTCAAATGATTATCAGAAATAGTATTGAGTGCAATATAATAATATTTCGTATCACTAAAGACAGGGAGGTAACAGGAGTACCATGGCCTTCATTATATCTTTCTTATTGCAGTAGCTAATTCTGAACTGTAGAAACTACTCATATTCTTTCAAATTCAATATTTCTGTAAACACGATCATAGGCATAAGTTTCACGTACGGGATTTTTGTTGTCATACATGTAGTTTTAGTCTGAGAGTCTGAGATTTACAGGTGAAATTCATTAAGGAGTTTTCCCCTCCACTGTGCTCATTCTTAGAGATATAACGTTCCTCATCAAAATTGTGCTATGGTAGTAACCAACCACTTTTTGATGGGATTTAATGCCCACGTTATGATATATGACCAATGAATGACTGTGCTAAAATACCTAAGAAACTGAGAAAAGACAGGTCATGAGTTCAAGGGATATTCTACCACTATTATCTTGCTAACAAAACATAGCAACAAATGACTCTAACGATATATTACTGTGACAATAGGTCAGTGCTTTGCTCAACCGTTACCACAGAAGAGTCTTCTTTCAGATGAAAATTCACACAAATTATACATTTGTCTATAATATATTTTTAAGTTTAGATTATGGATTCTTAATAAAACACAATGTAAGAAGAATAATAAATATGTAAAATGACACATTTATTTTTCAATTTTTGGATAGCTTTTTCTACATATTTGTAACATCATACTGATGCCTAAGTTTATCTATTATTATTATCATTATCACTGTCATCATTATTTTTATTTGGGTTCTTTAGATTTTAGAGAAGTTCTCTCTACGTAACTCCAGCAGTACTGGTACTGGCTATGTAGACTAGGCTAGCCTCAAACACAAAAATCCACCTGCCTCTGGCTCTAAAGTGCTTGGATTAAGGACATGTAACACTGTACCTGGATAGCTTTTAATTTCTTATTCAGTTTTACAAATATGGTGCCCGGTACCTGACTACTTCTTTTGTTAGACAGATTTGTTTCCATTTTATATCATGAAAGCTGATGCATTGATTAGTTATACTTTTGATACGTCAACGGCAAACATATTTGAAATATAGTAACTACAATTATAATTTCTCACATCAATTTCATGCCTTTCTTGTGCTGGCTGCCTTTTCCTTCTGTTTGTTTCATTTGGGCACAGTAGACAAATAAATCTCCTCCAAGAGCAATGTAAATCTCCAGGAGAGGGAAATGTGGACACAAAATCTAACAATGGTTTTAAACTTTTAGCTAGAAGTAGTTTATCACTGCTCTTTATACTTATTGGGCAAGGCAAGACAATCACTAAAATCTGGTATTAATGAGTAATAATAGCATTTCAAAGTAAAGAGAAAGAAATAGATTAAAATTAATACTATTTCTTACGAAAACATAACAGAAATAATAATGCTTAAAACCTGGAATACCCAAGATATAAAAGTAGAAATAGAGTATTTGAGAGATTTTACAAATGTAGCCAAAGACGGTTCTAGGCAGAGGTTGGCAGACAAGCTGGTGCTGTACCTCAGACATACACATGTGTGTTTTATTGATCTTGGTTTTGAATAGGATCTGCTTTTAGCTGTAAGGAATGCAGAACATGATCCCTTTGAATGGTTTCAGTGAGTGTCTTGGTCATTTTTTACACGGTGTAAAACATCTAACATTTCCTTCCCTGACAGCCTGGCTCATTTATTTAATGGACTGTAACTGAATCAAAACATAGTTGCTGCCAATTATCCAGAACGTACATCACTGGATGGACAGTTTTTTTCCCAGTGACACGTATTAGGGTCATGCTATACCACACAGCTAACTCTAATTCAAAGTGCCAGTCAACATAAAGACTTACCTTCCTTTACTAGTATTGTTTTCAGTTTTAACTAGTTGAAGTCAACTAAAGCAGGCTTTGCCTCATCTCTGAAGCTGAAAAACTCTGAGCAGGTGGTCTCCCTTGGCCTACACTACACCTGCCTCAAGGGATCCTCCCCACCCTTATCTACAGCCTTAGCCTCCAGGTTTAAGTCTAAACTTAAGCTGTTCTTGTCATTGCCACTTCCTCGATTTTAACTAATTAACTCAGCAGGAAAGAAAACTTTTGTAAGTTTAATGCCATTCCAAAGCACCTTGAGATACCACAGCATGACAAGAAAACATAAAAGTTAGTGTGTGTATGCCTCTACTTTCTCTTGGAGTTAGGCACCCTGGTGGTTTAGACAAATGCATTGGTTGTTCAAATGGAAACTTGATACTGAAAGCTGTGAAGGGGAAAAAGACTGAATTCTAAATTGATGTTTCCAGTCTTTTAGAAACATAAAAACATGAGGCAATCGTTCAT
Source organism: Ondatra zibethicus (assembly GCA_004026605.1). Classification (NCBI taxonomy): domain Eukaryota; kingdom Metazoa; phylum Chordata; class Mammalia; order Rodentia; family Cricetidae; genus Ondatra; species Ondatra zibethicus. The sequence goes on from PVIU01009411.1 coordinate 4,933, forward strand.
AATTTCTATGATCCTCACAATCAGATAAAACACCTAAAATGTTAAGTGAATTCCTAACATAAATTTTTAATCACACTGCTACTCATATTCTATCTCCTCTGTGACTATTGTATGTTGTGTCGTTTTCTTGCTTAACAATAATAGGATATTAATATTTTAAATATTCTCATATAATTTTAATTCTTCTGTAAGTACATATTATTATATTTATCCTACAAAAATGCACTTCCATAATACTGAAGAAAATTAGCTGAATATATGGAAATCAGAAAACAAAAACTATTGATATTTAAACTCACAGATATCTTTAAGCCATTTTTGTTTTATCAACAATTAAGAATGTATGCGTAGATTAATAAGTAAATGATTTTTGAATACTGTGTCTGCATAAACTACACTATTTGATGTCTTAGCTGTAATAAAACAAGATAATGGATTGCATATTTAGAGTAGAGAAGTATTTTCATGCTAACCCAGAATATGGAAGCCCACATGGAGATGGTGGAAGTTTAAGTGTGCCAAAGGCCACAGATGACTTTATACTACACCATTACCAGGAAATTGAAGAGTTTAGAGAATAAGGCACATATTATTGGGTTGGAGAATATTATTTTAAGGTCTGTAGCTTTTGTTCATACTGCCTTTGTTTAACTCTGTGAAGCTGTGATCCTTTGCCTGTCGAAAACAGTTGATGGTCTAATAAAGAGCGGAACAACCAATAACAAGGTAGGAGCAAGGATAGGTAGGGCTGGCAGAGACTAAATAGAAGGAGAAACGAGGATAAAAGAACAAGAGAACAAGGAAAGGAGGACATTAAGGGCCAGCCACCCAGCCAGTCACAGAGTAAGAATGAAAGCAAGATATACAGAAAAAAAAAAGAAAAGAAAAAAGCCTAGTGGAAAAGATAGTCCCGATATTTTTTTAAAAAAGCTAGTTAATAACAAGCCAAGCTAAGGCCAGGTGTTTATAACTGAGGATAAGTCTCCATGTGTGATTTTTTTTTTTGTAGCTGGGTAGTGGGTCCCTCAAAAGAAAAAGCAAAAAGAGTAATAAGTAATCAACAATGTGATTTATATTTACTCATATATTAATTTCTATATATATCATATGTTTTATATATATATAGTCTCCATTTATATATATTTAGTCTCCATTTATATATGAAGTCACCGTGATAGTGACTCTGGGTATGAAAGTACAGGCTCATATGGATTAACAGATGCTAGGATGAACTGTTGGGAACCAGCAGGTAAAGAACTAAGGAAAACATAGTCTCTAATTGGTGCTTCACTTATCTGAAGATTGTTCGTGAAAAATTTAAATGACCATAATTGTCAAAATAGAAATTTGAAACATAGTAAATAGTTGAGAATATACCATGTCCAAAGAAATATCTAGGATAACACTTCATGAATAAATAATTAAAAACACATCCATCCGGAGAGGGGAAATTGATATTGAGTTGTGACACCAAAACCAAATGTAGAATAAATATATTTTCCTTTGTAATTTGAAGTAGTAGGAATTTTTCTTTTTTTCCAGTTTGATTTTTCCTGAACTAAACATCAATGATATCATGTATGTTAGGGCCTTATCAGAGTATGTATGTTAATCTGCTGCTGCTGAAATTAAAATACAGTAGGTGGAATCACCTAATAACTTTCTGAATAGTGTTAACTTTTATGAATAAATTAGGATTTAGGATATATGTTGTATTTTTATGAAGAATTATCACTTTCAATTAAAGTAAGGTATGTGTTAGTTAATTGATTTTAACATTTCAGCTGTCTTTATACATATATATAAAGCATTAAGATATATCAAATAATATATTCTGTATATTTGCATTAATGAATAAAGCATTATAAATGCAAATCATTGGTTTATTTTTCTCTTTAATAGTCTGAGTTGAATATTATTCTGAAATAGATATATGCATATTTAAGCACTACACATACATACACATAAATGCAGACACAAACATATATTGCTGGTTTTTTATCATATTTTTGGGAAATGTTTTGAGGGAAAATGTGAAATGTCTTAGGTCTATTCATTCAGTAATAACTACTAATCATTTACTATCAGTAATATGTTAGGAGACCAATTGTACATAACAGTTTTTCAGGGTGTAATACACAAAATAAATGTGTATGTTGACAGAGTCAATTTATCTGATCACTCCAAAGATAGGATGAAAACAACCCACTCATTTAGCCACATTCAGGACTAAATAAACTAATAATACTTAGCAGATATTACGTATCATTTGTTGTATGTTCACTTTTAGCTTGGGATATGAAAGTTATGTTCCACAAAAGGTAAAAAGAGAAGCTGGAGTTGTAGCATGAATAACACTTTTTTATACTCTTGTATTCCATGGGATGGAAAGCCCAGCCATAAAGCATCTGGTTATATGACTCTAAACTCAGATTACGTCATCAATAAGAGTATCCTGGAATTTGGAGATCATTCAAGCTTTCTTCAGGAGGATGGCAACCCTCAATTCTCCAAGGTTGTGAGGTCAATTTCATTTTTTGTCTTTCAAATGTATTACTGTGATATTTTAAAAAATATTGATTTTAAAGTTTATCCTACGTTAAATTCATTTCACTGTTTTCTGTGTATATTAATACTATCTGTGCAGATCTACAAATTCAATCATTATGTCAGTCTCTCTCTGTCTGCCTTCCTGAACAAGACAAGAAAAGAGCAGATTGCTAGACACACCAAAAGATTAACAAATATATGGAGGACTTAAAGCTGACTTTAATAATTTATAATAATGATTACAATTATGAATATTAACTTTAATAATTTATAATAATTATAATATAATCATTAATTTAAATAATTTAGAAAAATAGGAGGAGGACCTAGTGAACTTTAATCATTTCTCAAATTTCTTCAACTTCATCTGTGTGTGTGTACAGGGTGTATGTACAGGGAGCATAATCCATCTCTGGTCCTTTTATTTTTCAACATTGTTTAAGTATGTGTATCAGATTATATGATAATATTTCATTGTTTTGTACAGGTTCACATTTCCTATTGTGCTCTTGTGGTCTTCATTTCGTTTGTAGTTTTCTATTTTAGGATTTTTATTTACTGACTTTTAAAAATAGTGTCTGCCTTTTGTTATTTGTTATATAGTGTGTCATCATTGCTCTGATTTTTAGACATTTTGTTTTCTGTGGTATGGACATGTTTATTTGAAGTAGGCTTCTAATATCATTTATACTTTGAGGTTTTAAAAATAATCCATTACTCTTTTTCTCCTGAAAGCTGATAACAATTTCCTATTTCTTTGAGTCTGATATTTCTGCTAAAATTGTATATATCACTTAATAGGTTGCAGCAATTCTGTGAACTGATTATTTTCCTCTATAGCAATATTTAACTCATGTATTTGTTTGGTAATATAGATGATAAATATACTTGTGATTACATATACATAAATGCCTATATATTGTGCTTACAGATATGTGTATTTAATATTTCAGTGTTAAACTTCCCATGTAAATTAAAAATTCTTTCTTCTTGTTCATATTTTAACTTTTATCCTGCTGGAGTTAAGACAGACTAATTGGAAACTCAGCTTGCTCCAATACTAATGGGACCTAAGAAGTGAGTGAACAGCCACATGGCTGGAAACCCCATTCTCTAGGACCTCCTTAGTGGGACAAAACCCAGGGGCCTTCCCCAATTCCTTTGGCTTTTCTAGCCAGTCAGCAGTGAGTTTCTGGTGGTTAGGATCCCCCAAAACCCAAACCTATCCACTGGACCCCCAAGCTCCTAACCACACCCTGCCAAATAGCTGAGAGCTTGCTGTAATACTGAGAGGACCAAGAGCATGCTACAACACTGAGGGGATTAAGAGACAGCACCAAGAGAGCAAACCAGGAGAGAAGACCAAGAGATCAGGTGTATAAAGACCTCAGAGGCTTTCTGAGATAGACATTGACAGTACAGAGCAGACCAAGAAAAATTCCCAAATACACAGACAAGCACAGCAAGGATTGTTCCAAGATGCAAAGACACTGCCAGTCTCATTTGAAGGAAGTGATGGGTAGGCACCAATGCAATAATTCCTACAACAACCTAAAAATCAACATCAGAACCCAGTGGACACAAACAGCCCAACCCAGAAGAAGTAGAAGAAAACAACTTTAAATATAACTTTATGAAAGTGATGGAGACCTTTAAAGAGGAAGTGAAAAACTCCCTTAAAGAATTGAAGGAAGACAAAAAATTGGAAGAAATTTTAAAAATCCCTCAAAGAAACCCAAGAAAAAAAAAAACAATCAAACAGGTGAAAGAAACAGTTCAAGACTTGAAGATTAAATAGAGGTAATAAAACCCAAATTGAGGGAATTCTGGATATGGAAAATCTAGGTAAAGATACAGGAACTACCGAGAAAAGTATAACCAACAGAATACAAGAGATAGAAGAAATAATCTCAGGTGCTAAAGATACTATAGATGAAAAAGACTCATTGGTCAAAGAAAACATTAAATCCAACAAATTCTTAACATAAAAATTAAGGAAATCTAAGAATTATAGGGGTAGAAAGAGAAAAACTCCAGCTAAAAGGCACAGAAAATATATTCAACAAAATTATAGAAGAAAACTTTACCAACCTAAAGAAGAATATCCCTATGAAGGTACAAGAAGCTTACAGAACACCAAAAGGACTGAATAAAAAAAAAATCCCCTCGCCATATAATAATCAAAACACAAAACATACAGAATAAAGAAAGAATTTTAAGAGCTGCAAAGGAAAAAAGTCAAGTAACATGTAAAGGTTAATGTATCAGAATTACACCTGACTTCTCAATAGACACCATGAAAGCCAGAAGGTCCTGGATAGATGTGCTGCAAGCCCAGACTATTGTACCCAGAAAAGCTTTCATTCACCATTAATGGAGAAAACAGTATACTCCGTGACAAAAACAGATTTGACCAATACATATCCACAAACCCAGCCTTACAGAAAGTACTAGAAGGAAAACCTTAACCTAAGGAAGCTAACTACACCCACAAAAACATAGACAGCTGACCCCCCCCATCACATACCAGCATAACCCAAAAAAGGGAAACACACAAACACTACTACTGAAAAATAACCAGAGCTAACAACCACTGGTCATTAATATCGCTTAATGTCAATGGACTCAACTCACCTATAAAAGGACACAGGCTAAGAGAATAGATACAAAAACAGGATCCAGCTTTCTGTTGTTTGCAAGAAACACACCTCAACCACAAAGACAGACACTACCTTAGAGTAAAGGGTTGGGAAAAGGTTTTCCAATCAAATGGATCTAAGAAACAAGTGGGTGTATCCATCCAAATATCTAACAAAATTGATTTCAAACTAAAATCAATCAGAAGAGTTGTAGAAGGACACTTTATACTTGTAACAGGAACAATTCATCAAGATGAAGTCTCAATCCTGAACATCTATGCCTCTATTACAAGAGCACCCACATATGTAAAAGAAACATTATAAAACTTAAATCGCACATCAAACCCCATACACTAATAGTAGGATACTTCAACACTCCACTCTTGCCAATAGACCGGTCAACCAGACAGAAACTTAACAGAGAAATAAGGGAACTAACAGATGTAATGAATCAAATGGACTTAAGAGACATCTAAAGAACATTTCACCCAAACAAAAAAGAATATACCTTCTTCTCCACACTTCATGGAAACTTCTCTAAAATTGATCACATACTCGGTAACAAAGCAAACATTCCCAGATTACAAAAAAAAAAAAATAGAGTAACCCCTGTGTCTTATAAGTTCACCATGGAGTAAAGTTAGAATTTAACAAAAGTACTACTCGCAGAAAGCCTAAAAATTCATGGAAACTGAACAGTCAACTACTGAACCACCCCATGGGTCAGGAAGAAATAAAGAAATTAAAGTCTTCCTTGAATTCAACGAAAATTAAGGCGCAATATATCCAAACCTATGGGACACTATGAAAGCAGTGCTAAGAGGAAAGTTCAGAGCACTAAGTGCACACATAAAGAAAACGGAGAAAGCACACATTAGTCACTTAACAGCACAGCAGAAAGCTCCAGAACAAAAAGAAGCAGACTCACCCAGGAGAAGTAGAAGACAGGAAATAATAAAATCGAGGGCTGAAATCAAAGAATACAATACAAAATAGAAACAAAGAAAACAGTACAAAGAATCAATGAAACAAAGAGCTGGTACTTTGAGAAAATCAACAAGATTGACAAACCTTTAGCCAAACTAATCAAAAGGCAGAGAGAGAGAGACCATACAAATTAACAAAATCAGAAATGAAAAGGGGGACATAACAACGGACACTCAGGAAATTCAAAGAATCATTAGTTCTTACTAAAAAACCTGTACTCCACAAAATTTGAAAGTGTAAAAAAATGGACAACTTTTTAGATAGATGCCATATACCAACATTAAATCGGGACCAGGTGAAAAATTTAAATAGACCTATAAGCTGTGAGGAAATAGAAGATGTCATCTAAACCCTCCCAACCAAAAAAGCCCAGGGCCAGATGGTTTTACTTCAGAATTCTACCAGAACTTTCAAGAGCTAATACCTATACCCCTCAAAGTGTTCTATGTAATATAAACAGAAGGGACATTGCCAAATTCTTTTTATGAGGCTACAGTTACCCTGATACCAAAACCACACAAAGATGCAACCAAGAAAGACAATTACAGACCAATCTCACTTATGAACATTGATGCAAAAATTCTCAGTAAAATACTGGCAAACCGAATCCAAGAACACATCAAAAAAATCACCCATTATGATCAAGTAGGCTTCATCCCAGAGATTCAGGGCTGGATCAACATATGAAAATCTATCAATGTAATCCATCATATATATAAACTGAAAGAAAAAAAAACATATGATCATTTCATTAGATGCTGAAAAAGCATTTGACAAAATTCAACACCCCTTCATGATAAAGGTCTTGGAGATCATATCTCAATATAATAAAGACAATATACAGCAAGCCGACAGCTAACATCAAATTAAATTTAGAGAAATTCAAAGCGATTCCACTAAAAGCAGGAATAAGACAAGGCTGTCCACTCTCTCCATCTCTTCAGCATAGTTCTTGAAATTTTAGCAATAGCAATAAGACAACAAAAGGAGATCAAGGAGATTCAAATTGGGAAGGAAGAAGTTCAAGCTTTCATTATTTGAAGATGATATGATAGTGTACATAAGTGACCCCAAAAATTCTACCAGAAAACTCCTAGACCTGATAAATACCTTCAGTGATGTGGCAGTATACAAGATCAACTCAAAAAAATCAGTAGCCCTCCTATATACTAATGATAAAAATGCTGAGAGGGAAATCAGAGAAACATCACTTTTCACAATAGCCACAAATAATATAAGATATCTTGGTGTAATACTAACCAAGGAAGTGAAAGACCTGTTTGACAGGAACATTAAGTCTTTGAAGAAAGAAATTGAAGAAGATACCAGAAAATGGAAAGATCTCCCATGTTCTTGGATAGGAAGGATCAACATAGTAAAAATGGCAATTCTACCAAAAGCAATCTATATATTCAATGCAATCCCAATCAAAATCCCAACACAATTCTTCACAAACATGAAAGAACAATAATCAACTTCATATGGAAAAATCCAAAAACCCAGGATAGCCAAAATAATCCTATACAATAAAGGAACTTCTGGAGGCATTACTATCCCTGACATCAATTTCTATTACAGAACTAAACTAATGAAAATGCTTGGTATTGTAATAAAAACAGAGATGTTGACCAATGGAATCAAATTGAATATCTGGAAATTAATCCACATAACTATGAACATCTGATTTTTGACAAAGAAGCCAAAATCATACAATGGAAAAAAATTATCTTCAACAAATGGTGCAGGCATAAATGGATGTCAACATATAGAAGAATTATAATAGATACATATCTTTTACCATGCACAAAACTCAAGTCCAGATGGATAAAGACCTTAATATAAATCTGATCACACATACCTGATAGAAGAGAAAGTGGGAAGTAGCCTTCACTGCATGGGCACAGGAGACCAATTCCTAAATATAACTCCAGTAGCACAGACACTAAGAGCAACAATAAATAAATAGTTCCTCCTGAAACTGAGAAGCTTCTGTAACGCAAAGGACACAATCAATAAGACAAAAAGGCAGCCTACTGAATGGGAAAAGATCTTCACCAACCCCACATCAGACAATGGACTGATCTCCAAAATATATAAAGAACTCAAGAAATTAGACATCAAAATTCTAAATAACCCAATTAAAAATGACACGCTGAACTAAACAGAGAATTCTCAACAAAAGAATGTCAAAAGGCCAAAAGATACTTAAGGACATGTTCAACTTCCTTAGCTATCAGGGAAATGCAAATCAAAACAACTCTGAGATATCATCTTACACCTGTCAGAATGGCTAAAATTAAAAATACTAGTGATAGCTTATGCTGGAGAGGATGTGGAGTAAGGGGAACACTCATCCACTGCTGGTGGGAATGCAAGCTTGTACAACCACTTTGGAAATCAGTTTGGCAGTTTCTCAGAAAATTGGGAATCAACTTACCTCATAATCCAGCAGTACCACTCTTGGGAATATACCGAAAAGATGCTCAAACATACTACAAATACGTTTGTTCAACTATGTTCATAGCAACATTATTTGTAATAGCCAGAACCTAGAAACAACCTAGATATCCCTCAACTGAAGAATGGATAAAGAAAATGTGGCACATTTACACATTAGAATACTACTCAGTGGAAAAGAAAACAATGACTTGAATATTGCATGCAAATTCAAATTAAAAAAACGCTATCCTGAGTGAGGTAACCCAGACCCAAAAAATGAATATGGTATGTACTCAATTCATAAGTGGATACTAGCTATAAACAAAGGCCATTGAGCCTATAGTTCATGATCCTAAAGAAGCTAAGTAATAAGGTGAATCCAAAGGAAAACATATATAAACCCACCTACAAATTGGATACTGACAAGATCTCCTGACAAAATTTGCAGCATGTGTGCGGGGGTAGAAGGAAGGGGAGAAGGGAAAGAGAAGGGGAGAAGGAGAGGGTTGAGGAGAACTTGAGGGAATGAGATAGTCGAGATGGAGGAAGGACAGAGATGAGAGCAAGGAAAGAGATCTCTTGATTGGTGGAGCCATTGTGGGGTTAGCAAGTAATCTGGCTCTAGAAAAATTCCCAGGAATCCACAAAGTTGACCCCAGCTAAGACCTTAGCAATAGAGGAATGGGTGCCCAAACTGGCTTTGTCCTGTAGTCTGACTGATGATTATCTTAAATATCACTATAGAACCTTCATCCAACAACAGATGGAAACAGAGGCAGAGACCCACATTGGGGCACTGGACTGAGCTCCCAAGGTCCAGTTGAAGAGTAGAAGGAATGAGAATATGAGCAAAGTGGTCAAGACCATGAGGGATTCATCCACTGAAACAGTTTACTTAAGCTAATGGGAGCTCACCAATTCCAGCTGGACTGGGAAGGAACAAGCATAGGACCAAACTAGTTTCTCTGAATGTGGTTGACAGTTGTATGGCTGTGGCAGACTAAGGGGCCACTGGCAATAGCACTAGGATTTTTCTCTACTGTATATACTGGCTTTTGGCGATCCAATTCTCTTTGGATGTGTACCTTGCTCATCTACAAAGCCTTGGACCTTCTACAAAGCAAAGTGCCTCACCTTCTCTTAGGATTGGAGGGGCATGGGGTGGGACGTTATGTAGAGGGAATGGGAGGAGGGTAGGGAGTGGGAATTTGGATTGGTATTTTTTTTAAATCTAATAAAAAAATAAAGCAAAGCAAAAAAAGGACAGAGAATAATTAATTGTTAGTGTGTAACAGTGATGAGTTTCTATTTTTGACATGTACTTCATTATAATTACAAACAAACAACAATGATTTAAACCATAGCTGAAAACTTTTGTAATATATTAATTAATATGGTCAAAAGAAAATTCTAATTTCTAATAAGTTACCTGTTAGATTTATATTAAGAACATGACCTTCTAAACACTGATACAAAAGTATTTATTCCCTTTTCAGAATAAAAAGATATATGCAAAATATGCTTTTTGTATGTTGCTAATTTAAATGATATTTTATTGTATATATTTGCAAAAGATTTCAAATATTATTTTCAACATCGTAAGTTTTTCTTATTCATTGTTGGTGAATAAAAATAATAAACATAATTTATTTAATTTTTAAGATGTCTTAGAATAATTGAACACATCACCATTTAGTGTTTTGTTTAACCTTTGCCAAATCTAACACAATTTTATGAAAACAAAGCAAAGCTACTTTTACTTTTGAACACAGATACTACTGCCTTGTTAATTTGTTCTGGAAAGATTGTGATATCAAAATTTTGGGACAAATGAAATTTTTTAGAAAAAAAATTCTGTGAAATAGGATATTTTCTGTAATAAACCATCCAGTTTATTGGTAATCTAATTGCTGGTACATCTTTTAGTAGATTTCATTTACAATTATAGATGGTATCATAAAAATATTATTATCAAATTTAATTCATGTTTTTAAATTCAGATTCATTGAACTGTAAATTGTAAAGTGATTTGAATGTATCTAAAACCAGTTTGAATAATGCAAATGATAATGATGAAAACATACACTTACTGACCTTTCTGCTGGTCTACATAAATACTATTGAACTGATAGTTAGGTCAATGGCAATTTCTAGGCATCAGGAAAATGTCACATAATAATTAGAATTACTAAAAATGTATTTTTTTTACATAATGGAAGTAGGATAAGAGCTACTTGTGCTGGGATTCATGAGAAAGCCTTCAGTTTTCAGTAATAATCTTAGGTTACTGTTATTTTACATACAATACAAGTAGTATAAATACCTATGCAATTCTTGTACATGAACATATGAGAGATACTGCTAGTCTTAGGTCAGAATCTTTATTCCAATGAAGATCTTAAGAAAGTTCTTTGTCTCAATGTGACTAAAACCAACTAATTTAAAGCATGTAGTCTGATTTGTAGAATATTTCTTGGGATTCTCTATAGCTTTTACAACACTGTATTTGTGATTAGAAGAGATCCTATGATTAAGGCTTTCTGAGAGTCTTACTGAAAACATTGATTGACTTGCTTCACTATATCCCTCCAGTATGGACTATGACTCTACTTTTCCTCCCATGATATTCTTTGCCCTTTTCAAAAGTTCAGAACACAGATTATAAATCACTGTGTCTTTACCTGTTGCTCCCTAAAGTGAACTTTGCAGAATGTCTTTCCCATCGCTACATCATCAATATCAACAGAAACTGTTGAGTTACATCAGTGTCAAATATTTTCCTGGTGAAGTAGAAAATCATGTGAAGACACTTTATTCATTTATTTAGGGAACATAATGAATGACTCTTAATGATAGAGAGGTTTTTGAAGACTGCATACTCCGTATTGATGACTTTTATGCTTTCAGTATAATTTGCAAATATTATGAGAAGCACGTTTATTACTACAGACACAATAACACTTTGAACCTAGGCATAAGAAGGAAAAGTTAAGATTATCAGGATACTTGATCATTTTTAAATAAAAATATTATTAACTTTCATGATTTATATATCTTGTAAGATATCTTGGAAGCAATCTTTGACAGCAAGCAGACTACAGATAAGAATAAAAACAATACCTTGAATTTCAAGATGAACTTTGGATTCAGAAGAATTGAGTTGTTATATCAATAGATTGTCTGTCTCTGGCCAATGAACTGGGCTCATTTGCTCTGAATTTCTAAGGCCACATTGAAGCTCTATTGTTCTCTGTGGGAGCTTTTCATTTCTAGAGTGGGGTTCTCTTGTCCAGTGATTTGGATTTTTAGAAGATAAACACTGAGTAGTTTCTGAAAAAAAACACCAAAATATAAATATAAAAATTGATAGAATAGTAGTATAAATCTGGGGCCCCCAAAATGGCTCAGTGGGTTGCTTGCCACCAACACTGTTGACCAGAGTTCTATCCTCCAAAGACCTACGATAGAAGAAGAAAGTAGACCCCCACAAATTGTCCTCAATCCTCTATATGTGCACCAGTATTAGCATATATACACACTGAAGAATCATAAATGAAGTATAATTTATAAAAGAAATATACATTTTAAAGGGGGCTCTAGTGATGGGGTCAGTAGGTCACAGACATCTGTCCAGGAGCCTGAAGTCATGTACGATCAAATCCCAGAATCTGTGTAAAGGTAGCTGAGTTCTTTCCTTCTTCTCACAAAGATTCCTCAGAACAATGTGAGTTAACATATGGTTAATTGCAAATTATTGTGAAAATTTGGAACTAACATGTGTATGACTTCATGACAGCTTTAAGTATTATGAAGCGTTTATCATGATTTAGCTATTTAATTCCCTTTGTTTCACTGCGTTGGGCAACAATGTATTTTTTATCTTTGTTATATGTAAAGGTTAGAGGGCCATATATTTATAAGTCTATCACCTAATATAAACAGAAGTTAGAATATTAATATTATTAAGTTGCTTCTAAGCGAAGTGTCTTTCTTACATCATAAATCATATATTCATAGCATTTATCAACAGTGGAGTTTTTTCCCTCTTTAAAACTAAAATGTATAAATATCTCATTATGGAATATGTAGTGCAAAAAACCTTGATTGACAGGCAAACGCATGTATTTTATTCAAAAAAAGAAATCTGAAGTCTTCTCTGTATTTTTTTTTTCTTCATTCAGTTGTTATGGTTGCCTAGAAACCAGTACTAGGATCTTGATGATTTAAGGGAGTGCAATTCTGTGTCTCTTTTTTCTCTCTAAAGCAAAGAGAGAGGACTAGACTGAATGTCAATTAAAATTATCAGCAACTCATTAGAACTTCAGGACACTTTCCTCTCTGTGGTCACACAGGAAAGACTGGTACTAAGTACTTCTAATAATAATGGCACAGTCTTGCTAATTGACCAGCACGGGTAACTGGTGTCTAGCTCCTTCCTAAACTCGGCTCCCTTTGTCTTTACAATCTATGTAATGACTTTTATAATTCTAGGAAATATAAAGCATTTCTGTACACACATACGCACCCACAGAGACAAGATAAGTGTATTTTTAAGGTCAGTGTGTTGCAGGTATACATAATTATTCTTTCTTGTCTGTCTGACTTCTTACCCAGCAAGTAAAGACACACTGCTCAGAAAACTCCAAAGTCAAAATTCAGTGTTTGTGAAGAGCCATACAGTAACACTGATAACAATTCTGTGGAGGATGCACGGTCCAATTCAAAAGAAACACACGTGATTTGCCATTTAGTTCTATTGTGTTCAAGCACTTTTTCCTCCCATTTCATTTGGTACCAGAAAAGAAATTCAACTAGTCTTTAGCTCTCTCCCCAAGGAAAGAACAATTTGTATTTGAAATGAACTACAGGATGAGGGACTGCAATAGCCTGCCTCTGATTTGCTAGTTAGGAAGGTGTGTTTCAAATCAAATGGGACTTGATAAAGCCATTTGACAAAGAGAGATTAGCATTAAATCCAAATGTAAACATCTTAGGCTCAGAGCAAGGCTGAGTGGAGGGGCAGAAGGAAGCTGATTAGTAATTCAGATTTGATCTTGATTGAAAAGAGACTGATAGCTGGGATCCTGGTAATTTTCACCTTTTGTTGACCATCTGTACTGAGTTCCCCAGCAGAGTCCAAGCTCATTTGAGGACAGATGAGCAGAAGGGCATAGCTTCTTATGTGAGTGAGAAAGCAAAAGCCACGCTAAACAGCATCAATTAAAATGCATTAGTCCTGTAGGAGCAGCCCATTAGAGTGTTGAGTGTGCACAGATGCCTCTATGACACCAGTAATTAGGCATCACAAGGAGGAGGACTTCACACACTATTTAGCAGAAACATCACACTGTTTTGCATAAAGTTTTGCCATAACTTTAATTGCAGTGGGCTTCACTAATATTGGAGCAAAAAAAAAAAGCCATCTCACAACAACAGACGGTTGCATTCTAATTAGGTCTGAAACACGTAGCAAAATAGATGATATTATCAAATAGAAAAGGGGGTTTATTACAGGTAAGTTCTGATGAATGTCTATACTTAGTCAAGAAAAATTAAAGCTCAATTTATTCTTACACATTTTCATGTTCCCTGTCACTACTGACTGATGGCTTGTCTTTTGGTTGCATCTGTAATGTTTTAAAATAAATACAACAGGACTTGAATCTGCATCTCAGTGGTGGCAGTGCGTTTTCCCTCACAGTGGAGCTTACACTAACAAAGGGTCCCTCCGTTTTGCAGTCATAGATTTTTTTCTCCCTCTGAGAGACTATTTTTCCTACAATATTCAGAGAAGAAGCAGTAAAATATTTCTGACTGGTGAAGAATCCATGTAACGCTGCTTGTGATGCCCAGATGGTCCCTTGAGCACTAGTGTCACTTTAAAACTGAAAAGCCACACACACACACACACACACACACACACACACACACACACACACACACACACACACGCACTTTCTTCTGTCTTGGTCCCTCAGGGAAAAGATAATGAAAGAATAGAGCCCCTCCCCACCCTCCTGGAAATCCTACATAAATTCTGAACAGCAGGGTATCACTGTACTGCAAACCTCTCAGGGGAACAGGCACATAGTATGTAGATTAATGAGAACTACAGATTAAATAAGTCATTTGGGCATCCCCTGACGCTTCCTTCCTGCTCCCCACATATCTTATTTGTAAGAGCTCTGTGCATTACCCCCAATTAGAACAATCTGTGCAAGCCCTTATGTCTCCCAGGAAGACCATCACAGTAAGGAAATGGGGAATCCACGGCGAAAGCTTCAAGAGGACAATCAAGCAGCCCCCAGGACAGTGAGGAGGCAAGGAAAAACAGCAGCTTGTAAAGCTTGACAAGCTAGAGTCTGACGCTGCTTCAGGACTCCTGTTGCTTGGCGTCTGCATCCTGAAATAAGAACATTGTTCTTAGGGGATGGACACAGCACTGCTGTCTTCATTTAGAATGCATAAAGTTGCCCAGGTAGATGTCCAGAGTGATTCAGAGAGACTGTTACATAAAGAAACGAGAGCCAGACCATCGGGGATGCTGAAAACAGAATAAAAGAAATATTCAAAATCTGTGTCTACATGTGTATATATGCCCAGAGGGACTCCGATCTGAATATAGGCAGCCAATAATATTAGGTACATGGTCTGTAACCTAACAGCCTTGTACTAAACAATATTTAGAAAAATGCTAATGGTACTTAATAAATAAATATAGTTTGCCATCTTCTTTTTTCTATTATGTTTTCTCTTAGCACTGAAAAGCTTTTGTTTAACTTTAGGTTTTAAATTTATGACCTTTATCATACAGTAATGTATCAAGAGACTAAACTACTAAGTAATATAATACATATGTGTTTCTGTGTACATAATGTCCTTTGTTCTAATCATAGGTCAAATTCAAAAACGTGCTATTTCAGAACTTTTCTCATGTTTTATTTCTTTCTTTCTCAGAATTCTCTCATGGAGGACAGAGGTTGGAGCAGAATTTCTCTGAATCCAAACAGCATACTATTTCAGTGCATCGATATTTGCATAAGATGATTAGCCCTCTCGCCAGCTGAAAGAAGCTATCAGTGCAAAAGAAACAATTAAAAGTATTTGTGATCCTGTGAGGCGCAGGCTGGTAAAATACACTCCCTCTTGGGAGGAAAGTGCTTGTCCATATGAGGTAAATTATTTCTCTAAGGGAGCCAAATGAAGATAATGATTTTCAGAAGCCAAGTAATAATTCAGCGACAAGTAAAATTTTCACATGGCAAGTATGAGTTTAGAGTATTTATAGATTCCCCCAAGTCTTTCCCATTGGAAATATAGCAAATGGCCTAATAATTTGATATTTCTAAGCTAAATGCATTCGTCCAACATGTAGTTGCTTATTAGAGATCACAGCAGTATTTTATGACATGAGATTTTGCCTGTGAAGGTGTATATGAGTGAAAGGTCTGCTGACATCATTTAAAGCCTTCAAACCTGCTATATTAGAGTGTAATACACTCAACACCGCACATACACATACACACAGTGATAATTACTCAATTAGGCCTATGTCACACACATCCAACTCTTCCCTCTGGAGGGCACAGCTAAAACATCTACCATCATTCTGTCAGAAATTTTGCAACTTGTCCTAAAATAGTCTTCCTTTGCTTTCATGGTGGCAATAACTATAGGGGATGCTGAGGTGGTAATGGAAGAGTAATTGTTTCCACTGTTTCCTCCAGCTTCTTTCTTAGTGGCATTTATTATTAGATTGATCTCATTTACAGGCCTTCTAAATAAATTTACAGTTCTCCATAGGGTTGATGGGCAATTGTGCCTGTGGGCAGTGAGTACCTCAAATGGAAGCCAACATTGAGTTTCCTCTGTGAGCCGATTTAGTCTTGATGCAGCCAGGGGAAAAAATACATGCATCTGGGTCTTCAATAAAACTTAGGGCACAGTCTTCCTTCAAAATTACACTTTGATTGAAGTGCAAAGGTTCAAAGCCCAAATAGCTAAATATATAGAAGAAAAATAGTTCACATTTTCCAATAATGGTAAAAATATGAATTTACCAAAAACTGCCTATTCTACTTTGACTTCCATTTCTATTTTTGAAAAAACAGAAAGAAATAACAAATATCTCTTAAGATATTTGTGTAATTATAGTATAACATCCACTATGCATTATTCCAGACCTTGCCATAAGATCCAATATGTAGTGATGTGTATTTCAGCCTGCGATTCTCCGGTCTCATCCTCAGAGAACTCAGGTTAAATATATAAGGCACCACATCCAGACAGTTAATTAATTTCCAATTGACTACGTCTTTGTGCTTCACTCTTTCTGGTTCTATTTATAGGAACAAACACTGATAAAAATATCTAGAATTCTTTAAACATTTCAAATCACATAGCAAAATCCTCCATATATTTCAGTGTTTGAAATGGCTGTAATGGCTACTTAAAGGGTCCTAACCTCAACTCTATATGCTATTCTTTGTTAGTTCATTTCAGCTTTGATGTTGTGCTTTAACTAATTTGAGGAACAAAGACTCCAAACATTATTTTTTTTTGTTAAATATGCCATTGCCTAGAACAATCCAACATGACCTGGAAATAATCCTTCTGTTGTTGTCCAATGAGATGATTTACATTACCATTCAAGTGGATAAACTTGTAGCAATTATCAGAATTTTTTTGTAAGCAGTGATGAAGAAATAGGGACTAAATGTTTTTGAAGTTTTCTAAAGCTGTAATTCAAATATTATAACCTTAGTACTATGGCATGTGCACATATAGCACAATTACAGTAAAAGCAGCATTTAAATTTAGCAGTATTTAGCACAATAGTGATAACTCTACAGGGTAGTGGCAGTTGGGTAGTCATTCAGAAAAACAATTAAGCCAATAGTCTCATTTTATTTTTTTCTTAGAAAAAAACAAAAGCAAAAAGCTCCCATGTTCCAAAAACAGAAGTAAACAATAACAAAAGACAAACAACTTAAGTATAATAGAGGAAAACATTTCACAGTATCAATTTTATATTAAGTGAAAATGAAAATGGGATTTCAGAACATTTATTGAAATATATATTTTTACTCTCAGATTGAATGTTTCTATGAAGGCCTAAAATCTGTGAAAGAAACCAGTATGCAGAAGAAGTCTGGAAACTGCTTATTAACTTCACTTTGACTTAACTAACAGAGCATGCACTAGAGAAAACAACAACATCAACAAACTGAAAACAGTGAAATCCAAGTAGAAGGGGCAGGGATTATAAGGTTGCCATAAAGTGTTCTACACTGTGTGAGTGTATCTTTTTTTCAAGACAGGGTTTCTCTGTGTAACATGTCTGTCCTGGAACTAGCTCTTGTATAGACCAGGCTGGCCTCAAACTCACAGAGATCTACCTGTCTCTGCTTCATAAGTACTGGAATTAAAAGTATGTACCACCATGGACTGGTCATTTTTGAGTTTTTTCATTAGCCCAGTAGTTCACTTCAATTCTGGGGTATTCTTCTTTCTTTCTTTTTTTTTTAATAAACTTTGCTTGATTTCCATGCATACATACAACATATTTTGTCCAAATTTACTGTCCTCCCAATCCCTTCCCTATCAACCCACCACTATTTTCCCTTCCAACTTTCTGTGCCCCTCCCCCACTCCTAGCTCTTTCTACTTACCTACCTTTTTTGGGCTGTTGGGTATAGAACCATGTCCTGGAACACAGAAATCCTCTCCCTTCCCCAGCAGTCATGTGGGGGTGGGACTTTGAGACCCTCCCTTTCATGTTGGGATTTTGGCTGACCTGATGTTCTTCAAAATTTTTATGTTCAATCACAGATGCTATGGCTTTATGGGTACAACTGTACTGCCATAGCAAGCAAACACTATTTCACTACAGATGTCTGCCTTTTATGAGATGATCCCTGCAACATAAGGGCAGAAGAGTGTGGTGAAGATGTCCCATTTAGAGTTGAAAGCATCACATTCTCTGCATATTGGCCCATGGGTGATGTTGGAGGTTCTTTGGTCTATGTATTGCTTTTATTGGTTAATGAATAAAGAAACTGTTTTGGCCTATAGCAAGGCAGAACTTAGCTAGGCAGGGAAAACTAAACTGAATACTGGGAGAAAGAAGATGGAGTCAGTGAGATTCCATGTAGCCCCGCAGGAAACAAATGCCAGAACTTTACCTGGTAAGCCACAGCCTCATGGTGATACACAGGTTAATGGAGATGGGTTAATTTAAGATATGAGTTAGCGAGAAATACACTTAAGCTATTGGCCAAACAGTATTGCAAATAATATGGTTTCTGTGTGATTATTTTGTGACTGAGCAGCCCAGTACAAACAAGCAGCCTCCTACAACAAGTGTGTCTCTGCATTTATCTTTACATAGCTTAGAGAGGTCCAGACCAGCCAGGGTTACTTTAACCAACAGCAACACCACACACACACACACACACACACACACACACACACACACACAAACCACCACCACCACCACCAACAACAACAACAAAGAAGTCAAAAAGACAAAAAGAAAGAAAGAAATGAAATGAAGGAAGAAAAAAGAAAGGAAAGGAAAGGAAGGAAGGAAGAAAGAAAGAAAAAAAGAAAGAAAGAAAGAAAAAGGAAAACAAACTAATAAGTTTTCTCTTTCTTAATAAGCTGTCTGTCTATAGTTCTCCTTCTACTCACAGGTTGCTAGAGAATTTCTGTATCATGGGACACAACAGTCACCAATTGGGTGGCCTCTAAATTTCCCATTGCTTAGCATGCTTTCCATGACTCTCTGAGCTTTCTCAATGTTCCTCTGATCTTCATGGCTAACTTAAATGGCATGGCCTTTTCTCTATCCCTTCTCTTCCACCTGCCTGCCATGATTATGTTTTCAACTTGTGTGGTGTGTACTATTGTTTTTATCTCATGCACTAATAAAATTGTTTTCAAGATTTTTTGTGAGTTCTCTTCTAAAATTCCTTAATAATGATACTAAGAAAGCTAAAAGAGAACAAAAATTTCTTCAGTAAAAGCATGACACAGTAGTAGCATAACAAATTAGAGAAATGGTCTGCCTTTTTCAATATATTAATTAATATATTTTTTATTTTTTAATGCTAAGTATGCGTGGTAATATTTTGGTTGTACTTTAACAAATAAAGCTTGCCTGATAATCAGAGTGTGGAGCTAGCCACCAGTTAGTCATAGAGGACAGACAGTGGTGACACACAACTTTAATCCCAGAACTCAAAAGGCAGAGGTAGCTGGATCTCTATGAGTTCAAGGCCACTCTGGGATATACAAGTAAGATCCAGTCTGAAAGAGAATCAGAGCCAAGCAATGATTGCTCACACTTTTAATTCTAGTACTTGGGAGACACACACCTTAAATCCCAACATTAGGAAGGTAGAGATAGGAAGGGATATGGCTGGGCAGAGAGAGCAATGTAAGGTGGGAGGAAACAGGAGTTCAGGGAATTTTGTCTGAGGATTCCTAGAGACAGGATCACCTATTCAGTCTGATGATCCAGTAGAAGTAAGATCTAATGACTGGCTGCTCTGCTCTCTGATCTTGCAACATTTACCACAATATCTGACTCAGGGATTTTATTAGTAAGATCAATGTGCTTTATTTTTCTACCATTAAAACTATGTCCGAACACATAGTTACCAAAATCCTTGGTACCCTTGTGTAACTCTTCATAAAAAATTTTTAACAGTAATTAATAAAATAAGAATTTATATCCTATTTTAAAATTTTTCTCATATTTTGCTTTCATATGTAATCTGCTACCAAATACACATGTTCATACAGTTATACACATACACAGCAAACACACACACACATACACACACACACACACACAGAGTCTAGTATATACTGGACCTTTCCAGAGCTTTTGAAATATTTTCAGCCATTAAAGTCCCTAATTTGTATGACTAAGCCAGCATCTAAACAATTTCATATTTCAAACTGCTAAATGACATTTCTCTCTGCTACAATTTCTTTTTTATTCCAGGTCAGATGACAGTTCCACACTCCACTTGCTTAAGGCTAAGCTCACAAGCTCTTTCTTGATCCATTTTAAATCTGTGCAGCTCTAGTTCATACCTGATATTACCTGGATTATTGACCAGTGCCTCTATGTTTTCTATGGTCTCCTAACTGTGCCCCTCACATAGAATTTCCAGTATGATACTTAGCGTGATCTACAGATTGGATGGCTCTTTTCTTTCTAGGTCTCTTGTGGTTCCTCAAACCAAGCCAGTCCTACTCATACTTAACAGAAGATTTTGCACCTTGTAGTGGACTGAGTCTTTCTCCATAGCAATTGTTTGTTCTCTTGTCTCTAATGCTCTTCTCACTCTTGCTGCTGTCTCAGAGATAGTTTCTTGTTGCTTTTCAACTTGCAAAGTTGCTTTCTAGTATCCTCTTACATCTCAACGATCTTCTCTTTTTCAAGTCTTTGTTCATATATCACCAACTTCTGTAAGAAATTTCTTGTCAGAGGTTTCTGTACTACCTGGTTCCCGCAGTCGTTAAGTCCCAAAGAAATCACACAGAGGTCTACATTAATCATAAACTGATTGACCCATTAGCTCAGGCGTCTTATTAACTCTTATAACTTACATTAGCCTATTATTCTTATCTGTGTTAGCCACATGGCTCAGTACCTTTTTCAGCAGTGTAGTCACATCTTGCTTCTTCTGTTTCTGGAAGGACTGCAGAGGGAGCTTCCCTCCTCCCAGAATTCTCCTGTTCTCATTGACCCTCCTCTACTTCCTGTCTGTTTGTCCCACCTATACTTCCTGCCTGGCTACTGGCCAATCAGTGTTTATTTAAAACATAATTGACAGAATATAGACAATTTTCCCACACCAGAAATTCACTAAAATAATAATAATAAAATTTCAAATTATACCTCAGCTGACATTTCTAGTGCCACTTGTTCATTCCTCTCTAATCACCATTTGTAATACAGAGCACAATCACTTATTTGGGTGTGTATTTGTATGTGTTTGTGTTTTTATGTGTGTGTTTGTGTGTTGTGTTCATGCGTGTGCATGGGTGGTACATGTGTGGCACAATGCAGAACAAGGAAAAGGCTGCTTTTGCACTGCTTTCTGCCTTACTGTTTGGCAGTGTGTGCCACTGAACTGGAAGCTTGTCTTATCAGCTAGGGAGTTGTCAGGATCTGCCTGTCTCTGTCCTCTAAATTTGGGATCACAAGCACACAGCTTTGCCCAGATTTTTACATGGGTGCTGGGTTCAAACTCACGTTCTCATGTTTGCAGAGCAAATGCTCTTACTTACAAATCCATCTGTCCAGCCCCATGTCTTGATTATGTTAATCTGAGTTCTACCTTCCATACTATATACATGATAGCAGAATGATTCTTTACATCTAAATGGTTTTGAGGAAGATGAGTGTGAATCCTATAACCTCTTTTGCTACTTACTTAAATAAAAGCAAATATCAATCTCTAACAGTGAATTTTTAGACATTTGGGAGATAGTTTTGTGGAAAGTAGGATAGGGCTAATATTAAACCAAGAATCACAGTTTTTGTAAGTTCATCTACAGTTCCAGGCATGGAGGTTTTGTGATATGTTTTTGTTGCCTAGAAGACATGATTTTTCAATTAGGACAAAATAATTATAATATTTTAAAAATTCGACATATGATATCTCAGGGATAAGACTGAATTACCATAAATTTATTTTAAAATTATACCAAATATCTGCTCACATAACTAATAATTGTTTTGTATCATTTTAATAGACCAACACCCAAATATGTAAACAAAATCTCTCTGAAAGTTTACTGTAAAAAAGAAAAAAGTGTCAGTATATAAAATTGTTCAGTGCAAAAAGATTGTAAGAGCTAGACGACCAGGGAATTTGCTTGAGATTGTGTCTGCTGGTAACAACAGAAGTTACACCCAAAAACTAGGATCACTAGAACTTCTCAAACATGAGTAGAACAAGACAATAGACTTGACAAAGTCAATGGGAAATGAAAATGAGGCCTTAATCCTACACACAAAAACACAGGCAAGTAAATGCTGACAGTAAGAGAAATAGTCTTAATAGGGAAGAACTACCAATTGGTTATCAAAGCTAAATGGTCAGACTTGAAAACACACATATAAACGATATCGTACAGACTGAACAGGATATGTATAGAAGTGTGTGTGTGTGTGTGTGTGTGTGTGTGTGTGTGTGTGTGTGTGTGAGGTGGTTGAGACAGGGTTTCTTGTGTAACAGCTCTGGCTGTCCTGGAACTCACATTTTAAACCAGGCTGGTCTCGAACTCACAGAGATGTTGGAGGATATTCGATCACACTGTGAACCCTGAGTTTGATTTGCATTCATTAAATAAAATCAACCTTGGCTCAGGCGACTGAGTTAGCAACTAGTTAACAGAAAGTAATCATAGAGCACCAGAGGGGTTTGGAGTCGCGAGGATTTGTTTTTGTTTGGTGGTGCAGAAAGATGCTCTTTTTGGGGAGATACCTGAAAGGAGAGAAGTTTAGCTAGGTGCTGTTCAACCTCGCTGAGCTAGAAGATTTTGTACCCATTCATTGAGTCTGGAGGTTTACTTATAAATAGAATGATAGAGATTTAGTTAAAGCTACCTAAAGGGGCATCATCAGAGCAGTGCCTGCAGGAACAGAATTTCCATCGGCCTGAGTGGCTGGACTGCTGCCGGAGAAGCAGGCCAGTAACTGTGGGGTCATAATTGCTGACTGAAATAGCAATAGAATAAGGTGCAGTCACTGTTATGAAGTTAAAAACAACACAGAGATCTGCCTGCTTGTGCTTCCCAAGTGCTGGGATTACAGGCATGTACCACCACTGCCCTGAGAGCCCATGAATTTGAAAGAGGTCAAAGAAGTGATTTGAAGGCAGGAAAGGAAAGGAAGAAAAGATAGAAATGTATTATAATCTAAAAAAATAAAAGAAATAATACTAAAAAAATTCCCAACCTCTTGTTAGCAACTCTGTGTAAAGATTAATTCAACTGTCTAAATTATTTTTCTAGCTTTATTTTGTTTAAATGACTTGTGCTAACACTTGCATGTTATTTATTAGACTGTCTCAAATGACAACTAAGTCACTGAAGAGTCTACATTCTGTTTGTAACACGTATTTTATTTAATCATCTCTAATTAATTTTGGATTTATTAATCTCTTGCTCTTTCAAGTGAATGTTTGAAATTCTCTTTAAAGTAAGCTTTCTAATGATAATATAATTTTCAAATGATCTCAACTAATTTGTAAAATTTATGTACAGATGACCCTTTTATATGCCCATAGAAGTTTAATAATTCTATGAACATAAAAGCCAAATTTACACCATGTAAGAAAACTGGTGTGGGTGGGATACATTTAGACAACCAGAAGACTTAATTAAAACATTCTGTATTCGATGAAAATAATCTTCCTACTATATATATATATATACATATATATATATATATATGTATATATATATCTGAAAATAATGACCAGATAGTCTAGAGACAAAGCAGTGTCGCTGTGGAAAATTGGCATAGACAACATAAAATGAGAGTACCCAGAGGCTCTCGTAAGGTGTCAAAGGTTAGAGGTGGCGATGGCAGCATGATGGGTTGAATGCACAGCTGGAAAGGTAGGTTAAAAGGCGAAAGAGAAAATGCCAAAAGTTAGTGTACCATCTTTAATTATTTAAGTGAGTGCCGTACCTACAGAACTGCTTACCATAACCCTTACAGAAGTAATAAATATGATTATTAATATTATTTATCTTTTCCAACTCTTCCTGAGAAATTTGTAGATTTGCAAATGTCTCCTAGCAGGAAAACAAAATCATTAGATGAGTTAATTAAAATCTGGAATTTTTATTTGACTTGGAACCTTCACAGGTGTCAATCTTTCTTAATTAAGAATACAGAGAATAAAAAGTCCATATTACTCAAAGCCATTTCGTACCGTGTGAAATTGCTTTTTTCTTGTCAAGAAAATGTGAAGTCATTTTTTTTAAACAAACCATAGCAGGCATTTTAAAAGGCTTTTTTCTCAAAAAGAAATGAAATCCTTGAAGGATTTCTTTGCACTAGCTTTGCTCTTATACATAGCACACAAATAAGAATGTAAATATATATGTATCTCCATATGGTATGCTAAGCCCATGCACGCATGTGCACACACACATATGAATGTGTTAAGTTTACAGACAAATGTAAAATAGGTGCAGATATTATAAATTGAATGCAATTATACAGGTGAATAGAAAATAATCTGATGTAAAACTTGCATAGTATGTATGTTTTAACTTTGGTCATTAAAATAGTATTTATTTTTGTTGCTTTCCTAAAGATTCTAGGCTAGTTTAAAAACATAATTAATCCTGAATACTAGTAAAATATAAATAATAAAAGATAATTAGGCTCATTTTATTTTAATGAAAATCAAAATATAATGACAACAATTTTTCTATAATCACAAAAGGATTAATCTATAAAGAAATCACTCTAAACAACAAGTGACTAGGAAAATGTTATACATAGTTTATAAGTATCAATGTGTCTTCATGTGCCTGTGTGTGTTTTGCTTTTTATGAAAAGTGACTTGCAACCCAAACCTAACAATATTATCAGAGAAACTTTTGTAGCTGCTTCAAATCATTGAACATTAGAAATACAAGATTTTGTTTAGCAACATCCCTTTTATTTACTATTACTTATGTAACTATTTCTTGGAATATTCTTCCAGGCAAAGATTTTGTATTCTGTTCATCATCAATTGCTATTTATCAAAGTGAGAAAGTACAATTGGCTGGGGAAGAATTCTCAGTCAGCAATGAGAGCTTTTAGCAACTATTTTGAGGCTTGCAAAAGTGATTTGTAATCCATAAGCAACTTGTTTATGGATTGAAACTAGACAAGGACTTAAAATTAAAAAAGATGTAATCCAAAGAATAGTCTTGGCATAATTCTCCCAGAATCAAGGAACATAGTTTTTCCTCTGAACCTGCATCAGGCGTTGCTTGCTGCCTTGTAGTTAGTTACATTGAAATAGGGCAATTTAACACTTCCCAATCTTAAAGACAATAAGCTCAGCCTAGAGTAAGTGAGTGGAAAGGACATAGATTTTACAATGTCATTCAGTGATAGGAAGTCCTTTTGTGTGTCCTGTAATGGAAAGAAATTATCTGGACTTCACTAACTTGCAATAGTAGCTATAGTATATTAGCAATATGCAATTTTTGTGGCCTCATATATATAATATACTTAGCACATACCCAATTATGAATGTTTTATTTTTTCTAATTAATACACAAAAGGGGAGGGTGATAACTTGGTTTTCATTGTTTCAGTTGTGTGGTATAGGGAAGAGAGCAGCTAAACTCCAAGCTGCTGCTAAATACAGTGCTAGTAAAAGTGGAGACACTCAACAGTATGAGAACATGCAAGCCTCTCTAGCTTTCCTTGTCTCTCTTTTGTCTTTGCCTAGAAGGTTTCTTCTAAGAAAGTGTGTGAGAAATTTGTGAAGACAGAAGAATGTAGTTTTTGCTTTGGTCACACCAGGTTTGGAAGCAAAGTGTTAGCTATATTATCCACAAGGGAAGTGTTGGCCTAAGATAATCATTAATAATTTCAAAACCCATTATTTTTTACTAAGATGGTTTACATTTATCCTGCAGAAGAGTGCTTGATATTATTGTTTGATTCTACTCTAGATCTTTGATATTTGAACTACAGAGTTAGAATGAATAAATTAAATGCTTTTTAAAGGTTTCTCAGTTGATTCTGTTTCTCCTATTTCTATTTCTTTCTTTATAAAAATGTTTGTGTTTGAACCTCACAGTATAAAAAATATATTTTTCATTTATTCTTTGAGAGTTTAATTATGCATCCAATGTATTATGACCATCATTCATTCATTCCTTCCAGTTTCTCTGGACTTCCTCAACATACCTTTCTTCCAACTTCCTGTGTTGGTGAAATTTTCTGTCCTGCCAGGCAGCTCCAAATAACTACACAGAGACATATTATTAATTATAAATGCTTGGTTGATAGCTTGTTATTAAGTAGCTCTTACCATTTAAATCAATCCAAAATTTTTCTATATTCTACCAAATGGCTCAATACCTATTCTCAGCATGGTATGTTCATCTTGCTTCTCCCTGCATCTCCTGGTGACTCCATTCTTCTTCATCCCAGAACTCTCTCCGTGTTCACAAGTCCTGCCTAACCTCTACCTGCTTATCTATTGGCCATTTAGCTATTATTAAACCAGTGAGAGCAACACATCTTCACAGTGTACAAAATTATTCCCTAACATTTCTTTCCATATATCTATCTATTCATCTATCTACTATCAATATGTGTTATAAAAATATTGTGAAAACTATCGCGTAAAAATATGTAAAATGGCTGGGCAGTGGTGGCACATACCTTTAATCTCAGTACTCAGAAGGCAGAGATGTGTGGATCTCTGAGGTCAAGTCTACATAGCAAGTTCCAAGAAACTAGACTGTTACTCAGAGAAACCATGCCTCAACAAGAAAAACAGAAACAGACAAAACAAAAGCATAAAATGAAGGGATGCAATACATGTAAAGCAATTCCTATGTTCCATAAACACTTAAAAGTGCAAATCTTTTGTATAACTTAGCATATCCTAAGTGACTTAAATGCATTATAGTAATAACCACATTTGCTCCATCATCACTGTTTAATTCCATTTAGTTTTAAAATTGAACAGGATTAACTGGATCACACAATAATATTTAAAACACGAATTCAACCTTTTTACTGAGATTTTAACATCACTGTTTTATCTTTTCTTCTTACACTTATTTTTTGAAATAAAAACTAGAGAAAATTAAGAATGTTTTCTTTTGTTTTGTTTTTCAAGACTGGGTTTCTCTGTGTAGCCTTGGCTGTCTTGAAACTCTATCAGGCTGGCCTTGAACTCAGAGATCTGCCTGCCTGTGCTAGGATTAAATGCATACACCACTACCATCCAGCAGGTTTTGATAATTTTGACTGAAACTATCAAATGTTTTAAATGCCAGTTATCTAGCTGACTATAAAATAATCAACTGTATTTTCATTATTGCTAATTTATTTATTTTATGTGCTATTTTTTAGTTGTTGATTGACTCATAACTTACTTTCAAAAACAATTCTGTCCTATCTACTAACTGATATATGCTCAGCCATAATGAACATAAAAACCTAAATATAGATTCATTAATTTTGACACTTTTCCTGAAGACAGAACACAACCTCAAAGTGTTCTCCTACACAAATTGTATGAATTCTTTGTTCATTTTGCTAATATGCAAGTCTTGTGTCTATGTATGTATATTCTTCCACTGACACGTCTTTTGATATTATCATTATAATGGCAATCTACTTTTGTCTAGTAAGCATTTTATTTCTGAAAAACACTTGGTACATATCAACACCTAAATTACAAATCGATCCTCCATCTGAAGCTTGTTAATAAATGTGTTTCTTTCTGGAGCAAATTTGTAATGGGGCTTTCATGAAGATAAGTCACTGCAATCTAATGGAAATAACTTACTATTTTTCTTATTCCATTTATGATTGACTTGGCAGGAGATCTTTGTTAGTAAATCTCCTTAGTGTTTTCAACTTGTTCTGAGTAATTTAAATATGGAACATTTGTCTGAGTAACAGCAACAGGGGAAAATGAGTGTTAGAGCTGGTGATAATAAAAATAGTACCAACAACAAACGTGATTGCTTAAATAAACACTGTGCTTTATTTTTCTGTTTATTGATGTTTATGAAACTATGATGTGTGTCTTATAGCATGTAGGCGAGGGAGCAAAGGGAAAAATGGATGAGAGCGAGAGCTGGTTACTAAGCAATATTATATTATATTAGTAGGAAATGACTGTAACAGAAATATAAAGATAGCATCCACTCAGAAAATAAAATGCTTTTGCAAATGCACGAAAGTTAATAAAAATTGGTGTAACATATATATACCCTAACAATGTGAAAATAAAACTTCTCATGGACTTATTTTATATAAAAATATGCATCAAATAATGGTAAGGAAGAAAGAATAAGTGTTTATAAAATCAGACAGTATATAGAAGAGTAAAAAGAAGCACTGTCTCTATATCTCTCTGTCTCTGTCTTTTCTCTCTTTCTCTCTCTCTCTGTGCGTTCATGTGTGCGTGTGTGTGTGTGTGTGTGTGTGTGTGTGTGTGTGTGTGTGTGTGTGTGTGTGTGTTAGTACCCCTGAGGACAGAAGAGGACACTGGATATCAAAAGGTTAGTTTTGAATTGAGGTGAGCTCCCTTATGAGAATACTGGGAACAAAACATTACTTCTTTGCAAAGGCAGCAAATATCCTTATTGTTTTGCCATTTCTCCAGACTTGATATAGAATTTTCTAGAACAGAATGTACCCTTAGTTCTGAGCCATATCTCCAGCACTGAGCTGGAGCTTTCTAAGATAGTGTGTTGGCTAGTTTTATGTCAACTTGACATAACATAAGCTAAAGTCATCAGAGAGGAGGCAACCTAAATTAAGAAAATGATCCCAAAACTATGACTGTAGGCACATCTATAGGACATTTTCTTATTTAATGATTGAAGTAGATGGACCTAGCCCATTGTGGGTGATGCCACCCTAGTATAAGAGGTCCTTCTGTCTATGTGTTACTTTCATTGGTTGATTAAAGAAACTGCCTTGGCCTTTTGATAGGGCAGAGCTTAGGTAGGTGGAGTAGACAGAACTGAATGCTGGGAAGAAGGGCAGAGTGGCTGACACCATGAATCTCCTGCCTGAGACGGACATAGGTTAGAATCTTGCTGGTAAGCCACATTCACGTGGTGATACACAGATTTAATAGATATGGGTTAATCAAGATGTGAGAGTTAGTCAATAAGTGGCTAGACCTAATGGGCCAGGCAGTGATTTAATTATTACAATTTCTGTGTGATTATTTTGGATGTAAGCTAGCCAGGATGACAAGCAGCCCACTCCTTCTGTAACACCACCCCTTGTTGGTGATCCTCCGTGTTATAAGAGAGCAGGCTAAGCAAGTGAGGGTGAACAATCTAGTAAGAAACACTCATCCATGGTCTCTATATTAGTTCCTGCCTCCAGGTTCATGCTTTGTTTGAGTTCCAATCTTGACTTCCTTCAATGTGGATGTGTAAGCCAATAAATCTTCCCCAAGTTATTTTTGGTCTTAATGTTTAATCACAGAAACAGTAACCAAACTAAGACAAGTAGCTAACACTATTACTGTTGAATCATCTCTCTAGGCCTGAGGTAGAATTTTCTAGTTCAGTTTTCATATTCATCTAATCAGTATCTAAGGCCAAAGCATGCTTCCACAAACCTATTACTGTGTTTTCCTTTGAATAAGAAGGTGGTTGTAGCAAAATGCAGAGGACTTTCCTTTTTTGTATGAGTAAACTGACTTAGAATTTATTCCAAACTGTGGAGCAAATCAAGTTCATATAAAACATAAACTTAGAACCACTAGAATGACTAAGTTGCAATGGAGTTTGCTGCAAAGCTTGATAACATCAGTTCCATACCTAGGACCCACATTATGTACCCACTTGGTAGGTGCACACACACTCCACTCATATTCACATACACATAAATAAATGAAATATTGAAAAACACTAAAAGTAATACATTACCAAAGTACCTGGAATTTCCAGATTAATTAGTTTTATGTCTTTCACCAAAAGTATATCACAATTTCTTTCATTCCTCCTTTCCTTTCCCTTTCCCTCTCCAACTTTTTTTCTGTTCTCTTTCCTCCTTTTATCCTCTTTGCCATCTCCACTCTCCTATAGAGTTTCAAGTAGAAACTACTGTCTTGGTAAACCAGAGCACACTTTTCACTTACCTTATCATTTTACAGGGAGAGGTAACATAAAAAAACTAAATCTAAATTGTTAAGGGGACAAACAAGAAAAGTAACCCCAATTTAGTAATCAAACAATATCATTGTAATCAAACAACACAAATTTTTCCTTTATAGATACTTTGAAGTACTCAATCAAAAGGCCACCTATCACATTCCCATATTTTAAATGTTATTTTCTTGATTATAAGTCAATTTATTTCAAACACTTAGTCTCAGAATTTCCAAGATAGAAAATTAAACATTGAACTTACTGTTATAACTTTTAAAAACTGCACATGAGAGAAAGATGCGATGAAAGAGCTCAGATGGAGAGGTTTTTATTGGGGGAAATCAAACTGGAAAAGGAGTGGGGGGAGAGGGGAGGGAGGAGACCACCCTCTGTGGACAGGAGTGGAAGAAAAGAAAAGAGAGACAGAGAGTGAGGCAGAGAGAGGAGGGAGGAAGGAAAGAAGGAAGGGAGGGAGGGAGAGAGTGAGAAGATCAGAGGGGCAGAAAGAGAGAAAAAGGAAGAAACAGGAGGTGGGCTAAGCATTTTAAAATGAAACTAAGTGAATGTAAGTGTACATGCACAGAAGGTTCTCTTAGTGACTGCAGCTGAGGACTTATCCTGTCAGGACCTCAACGGCAGGCCAGTGCAGACGCCTGAATACTAATACTTAAAATATTGGAAAATTAAGCAGAATATAAGAGAGATACTTGTGTTGCGAAAAACATCTCTCTGCTTATCCGTATCTCCGTTGTGACTACCAAAGTCCATAAGATAGACATTATTCTAAGGAAAACAAAATCTTCTATGAATATGTGAGATACCATAAAAAATGTTGACAGGCTACCTGGAATTGTGCGAGTGCGTGCATGTGTGTGCGTGTGCATGTACGTGTGTGTGTGAAAAGTATTTTTAGGTTGGGTTAAACGACATGGGTGTGGCAGTCCTGCAAAGCCCCTCTGCCTGTTGTAGATGCTGAGACTGTAGTTAAGTGGTCAGTGCTCCAAGCTGGTGTTTCTGTCCAGGAAACTCCCCCAGAAAGTAGTAGGTCTTCACGTCACACCGACAGGCCCAGGAAACTGGAGTCTGATGGCTATCGTTGTCACTCAGAGTGGATATGATGTGCCCTCTCAGGAAGAATTTAAGGCAGGTATACAATACAACATTTTCCTCTGACATCTTTCTATCTGGGCTACCCGTTGGAAGCTTTGGATTTCAGTGAATGGAGACCTTCATCTTCAGCTGTCTCTCTCTGGAAACCACTTCGCAGAGTCACCAGAGATATGCCTTAGGTCATCCCAGATCCCATCACACTGACAATCCAGCTTAACCATCACCATTTCAGGAGACATACGATAATCACAGCAATACACAATTTAACGGACATTGGGAAACAGTTTAAGAAGTGAGAAACAATTTAAATGAGATCATGACCTTATGTTTTTTTTATGCTGGGAATTGAAAAGTATTTTTTAATTGGCAATTCAAATACCAAACTGCATTAAAGTATGACTAAGCACTCGGTGGTGCTTAGAAACCACAAAGCTACATCCATGATTTCCACCATCTGTAGTAGATGAGGTCTCAGCCACTCAAAGATCTAATATGGCAAAGACAATTTTGTTGGAAATTATACAGTTTTATGGCTTTGCTCCTTGCATATTTCCAAATTTCAGAAAGCAGTCACTAAGTTGGTTAATCAAGTTGTTCTGTCCTTTTTTCTCTTTGCTACTCCCCTGCCCCTACCCCCACACATACACTTACTCTGATTCGCTTCCAAGATCACTTTGAGCTTTAGACAAATATCCTCTGCCCAAGTCCCAATGAAGATTCACACCGATGTTCTAAAGGCACTTTATACCACAATGATCAAAAACACCCTCATCTCTCCATCATAAACTTTTATTTTGGATTTGACTGTTTTTGGTTGATAAAATTCCATAATTCAGAAACCTAGCATTATCTTTAAGGCTTTCTAGCCCCTTATTTTCTCTTCCCGCAAACAAATCCCATTGATTCTCTATACAAACTATCACTTGAGTTATGAATCTGTCTAGTTTTAATGTCCTCGCTGTTGCAATCTTAATTTAGACCCTTGCCCTCTCCTGTTTGGATTCCTGTAACAGCCTCCTGGCTGGATTCCTTCCTTCTAGTTTTACTTTCCTCTAATTCATTATTTACACTGCTTCTGGAGTGTGCCTTCTAAAATGCAAATCTAATCATGTCTTTCGCCTGCTTCAGAATCTTATAATGACTCCCAGAGCTTTGATGATAAAGTCCAACCTCCTTAGCCTGGCATGTGAGATATTTTAGAACCTGGCAACTGCACTTATTCACTGATATTCTGATACTGAACAAAAGACCCTATGCTAAAGAATTTGTCTACACTAGCCTATGTGTACATACATCTCCCTATACTATGAGCCTGTCCTTTGCTACGGTAAAGTGATGATGAATCCTCTTTTCAAACTCAATACCATGGATAGCCTATCAAGGAACCCAGTACATCTTGTAGAAATAACCCTCGCTCCCAACACCTTAATGCGTGCTAGTTTCACTCCACATTTCTTGTACATACTTTGTTAATTGGATACAAGACAAAGCAACTAATAATACGATTTATTTTTCTCTTTTAATCAATAAATTTTTAGCGAACTGATGAAAAATGAAGAAATAAGTCTTGATAAGGTAGCACCCTTACAAGAGTTTCAGACGCTTTAAATCCCAGCTGCTCTGACAGATGCTAGTTATAGGACCTGCACAGTTACAAAATCTCTCTGAAGTTCCAGTTATTTCAAGTGATAACCCATAGTCCCTAACACATAATGGAAGATAAAATGAGGTAATTCAGAGAAGTACTTATCATAGTGCTTAAAAAATGCTAGCTCCGATTATTCTCACTTTCGAGTAGCCAAATGGATAGGCATGCTTGATCCTGCTCCAAAGAGAGGGAGAATTAATGGTTTTGACAGGAAACATATTTTTCTTGATACGAGGGAAACTTTGTAAAAATTTTAAATGCCCTATTATAAGATAGATGTTTGGTGAAGTAGTTCAGATGTGTAGGAAGGGAGAATCAAAGCTTAGTTTCACAGTATTGAAAATGTAACAAAACTTTCACTAGATCAGGGTTTCATATGATTCCAACTGTGAATAATTGGAAGACAATCTGAATTATGGCTGATAAAGAACACAATATCCAGTGAAAGTGCAATGATAACCCAGATTGTTCCATGGCGGTCACATCTGCACCTAGTGTTTCCAGTTAACTTAAATACCTTTTAAGTGACTGGCATCATGAAACTGGGGAGAATAGTCTGGACAAAGAAAAACTACAAGAAAATATTGCATTTCTTTTCAAACACAAGTCAGTTTGAAGACTTAGATGATGGAATCTTGTTCCTGGCTTATTCAGTATTACTAATGTGAACTAATAAAGCAATCATTCTTTTAGTCCCATGAACAAAACTCAAGGCAATCCTATGGCCTGGGCTTCTTAGTTCTGAGATTGCAGGCATGTGTGACCATGTGGAACTTGACCTCCTTACTTGAAAAAGAAGAAAATAATATGTATCTCTAGGTATTTTAAAATACATCATTACATAATTTCTTATATATTATTGGCCTGATTATTGATATTTAAATGATATATTAGGACAGACCTGTTAACCATTCTTTTTATTGAGCTATTAGGAAATAGTTGAAAGAGAGAGGGAGGGTACCAACCTAATATCAGGCAGAAGGGACAGACTTGGTTTTTGATTATTAGCTCTTAACAATCACTTCCTCAGGGAATCCATCCCTAAAATATTAGCTATGGGTTTGACCCTTCCATAACACTTTGGAGCATCTATGGTATTATAGTTCTGTGTGTATATTTGATGTGGATACAGATGATGTGGAATGGGGTCATATGCACAACACAATGCACATGTGACAGTCAGCAGACAAACTTGGTATCACTCTTCCATTGGTACCATGTTTGACATATGTTCTTTTGGTGTTTTGTCACCACATTGCATTATAGACCTGCTGGCCTTCAAGCTTCCAAAGAGTCTCCTACCTCTATTCCCCAACTCTTTGTGATAGCTTCACTATTACAAGCGATGTGTGGTATAGCCCCTGCTTTTATATGGGTTCTTAAAATTTAAATTCAGGTCCTCATGGGCTCACGTTTTTACCCACGAAATCACATATCAAGCTCCCCAAACTATTTATTTATTTGTAAAGTACATCTGCTTTACTTAGAGAAAATGTTCTACCAGGAAAGGACCATCATTAATTTATTTCACTATTGTTTTCCCACAAAGTAAAATTTATATTTTTGAAACAAAATGATATTCATGTGTAGTATTGATTAAAGTAACAAAGGTATGCCAAAATTAATATAATAGCATTCAAATAATATTTTTGAATTTAAAAATGACTGAAGTATGTTGTTAATTGAGGATTTAAATTCTGACAGAGGTTAGACAAATTATCCACTCAATTTCTTTTTCTTGTTCCAAATTTTTGTAATCTTCAGTATACCCCTATACTTGAAAATTCCCAAAAGTTCACTCTAAATTTGTCAGAAATCATTGAGAGAAAAAGCCGTTCACTGCTTACTAGGCTTACTTGGATTTTTTTTAAGTTAGTGTCTAACATTAAAGTTGAGTAAATTATTTGATTGATACACTTGACCATAAATTGAAGAGAGACTATATTAAAACTAGAAATCAAAATTACATACAAAGAAGGCACACCTTCACAGCTGAAATTGAGACAGCTTCCTTTTTTCATGAAATCTGCTTCTTTACAGAATGGGGCTTATAGGCAAGCTGATCACCTCATTAAGTCATCATTTTACAGAGGCTAAATTAGATCTACTATATTTTGCTTTTTTTGAAACTTGCCTCCTTCCCTATTGGCAGTTATTTCATTTATTTTCTCTTACCAAAGGACTGGTTACTGGTTATAATTGCAAGAAAGGCTCAGAGTAGCTACTGAAACAATCTCCATGAGTTACACTACAACTTCCTCATCATCTCAGAAGAAAGAGCACAAATAGTCAGATTTTGTTCTCTGGTCCCCAATCAAATCCTGACCCATATATAATAACCCTGGAATTTTGAATAAGTGCTTTGAATATATATATATATATATATATATATATATTACTTGAATATATATATATGTCAAAGAGAAATTATTTGAAGTTGCATGGAAGAAAAGTAAACAGTTGCATAGGGAATGGATTGTAGAAATGCTCAGAAAAAATAAATAAAAGACTTGGAAAAATGTTCTGAATCCATGTGTCAGCCTTCTCACACCTGGTGCTATTGACATTTCAGCTTGGAGAGAAGACATGAGAGGGAAGATGTTGTCCTTGCACTGAAGAGATGCTTACATGACTGACTTGCCTGTATCACTAGATGCTAGTCTCAATCCACCCCAGAGATGACAACCAATCATTTCTCTAGGTATATCTTTAATTTGAGGACTGGTGAGAGGGATTGGAGGAAATCTCAGGTATCACAATATAGTTCCCACTTTAGGGAATTGAACCTAATCTCCAAGACAGGAATGAAAAATGCCTCAAGTTTTCATTCCAAACCATGGTTCTGAAGCCACATTATCAAAAGTAGTTTCATGTGGAATCAGATAGAAAGATTAAATTAAGAGACACTATAAAATTTGATAATCATTCTCTCTTCTGAGTCTGTAAAACTCACTAGAGAAAAAATATGCCTATATGTTTTAAATTGCACGATTACAATTTTATTAATTATTATTATTATCTGCATATGTTATTGTACTTGGTGTGTGTGGTCTGTAAATATACATACAATCCCTCACAAGACTTGGAAAATACAAATTGGGGTGATGTATTTTCTCTTCCAGGGATTTCGTCCCAGGGATTGAATTCAGATCTTCGGAATTTATTTAAGCTGGCGAGCCATGGCTTTGGTCCTGTTTTTAGTATAAACCTGAACATCTGTTAAAAATCATGAAAAAAGAAGATTTGTTCTCCAGAAAAACAGGCAAGTGTGAAACACAGTAAGAATAATTTATTTACTACTTGGATTCTTTAGAATACATATTGTTGTATATAACTATATATTGACATGGAGTGTAGACATTTTTTGATCGTGACTAAGGTATCTTTTCATTTAAGAATTTGTATGTGGCATAATCCAATTAGGTCTTGACTTCTGGATATTTATCATAAAGTGTCAAGTGGATGAGGCAGATCTTGGGTTGTTACATTTAATTTATATCACCGGAATTCGCGTATGTCAGGTAAGAGAAGAAACTTTTTTAAAAAGGCAGTTGGTAAATTTCTCCTTATAAGAAAAGAACAATGATAAGCATTGTTAGATTTAACTCCACATGGTTTTCTATTCTGTGTGTGCTTTATTACTCTCTGAAAGAGCTCAGTACAAGACATGAGATCTCTGGAAATGGCTAACCAGCAAGGAAAATAAAGCTAACAAACAAAGGCACTGAATCACTCAAGAGACAGGAAGTTCAGGACTATCTTCCTCTTAGTGTAATTTGCAAAGGACTTTCGATTTTTCCATGTGTGATATCCTGTGGAGTTTTTGTTTTCCTCACAGAATAACTGCTACAAAATTCTCTGCATAGACTCCTATTTTAATATTCAATATTCTCTTCACTGACACAGAAATAAGATACTCTTTAACATATGTTTGCTACAATAACTATTGGGAAAAGACTCTTTCCTGATATGAAATTAGACTACAATATATGTAGATGATATATTTTGAAGGTGATTTGGAGTTAAGTCCTATAATTCATAATTCACAAATTACCAGTTAACAATAACATTTATTTTATTGTTATCAAAGAGGACATCGCTAAATTTTATTTTCTTCTGATCCGTTTTCCTATTTAGCCACTCAGGAGAATCTGAAGGTAAATTGCTCCAGTATTTCTCTATTATGACCTAGAGAGGCAGAAGCAATTGACCCTCTTAAATGTAGGAGGCCCAGCAGCACACTTTGTGAATTCTTTCTTCTGGGTATTATTGGTTCAGTATTTTTCTGCAAAGTTCAATGAGGTTCATTAGCTTATCTGAAGAGAACAGGGCTGGTACTTTTGAACAACTTCCCTCTATGACTTTTCTAATTAAATCCCTTCCATCAGAGGAAGAGCTGCCCTTTTTACTTGACAAACATTTGTTCTAATTTGGCCTTGCTTGATTTTTTTCGATGCTTTTACGTCCCTCTCCCTCTCTATCCCCGCCAGCATCTGTTAGTCAGAAGATGGCTCTGGCTGACATTTACTCTGCATACGCCTGCTTATTAAAACATTTCAATGTTAGACAAGCTTATCAGTTGAAAAATACAATAGAGTTCAGGCGCATGGAAGCACTCATCTTAAAGGAATACTTTGTTTACTGATGTGCTTTTTTTGTGAGATAAAGTTATTTGGTACTATAAACTATATTTCTCCCTGGGTTTTTCTCTAAAATATAAGAATTACATGTCAGCTAGGGAAACACAGAGATTAAAATTATTATAATTAAAACTGAAATGACATAAGGCATATGAGAGGACAGATATGAAAGTAAACTAAGAACTAATTGATAGTGTCTTTCTGATTTAAGGCAGATTGTAACAATGGAATAGATGACACCTCAAAAATACTTAAACTCCAATTTGTTTTTTATTAACAGACTTGGATAGGATTAGTAAAATCTAGAGGGTATCAGCTGACTGGAAATTGATCATGCAAGACTCCCCCTTATAATCTTGCTTATGGTAGATAAGGTTAAATGCTTATCTAGGAACAGGTGAATGTCAGGTTTTCAGTGTTTATTCTGGACTTCAGAAAGGCATGCTCCGTCAGTGACAAGCCTTGCTGCATTCAGTTTATTCTCCTATTTTCTTTAACACTATCCGGTGCTATTAGCTTGCTGGCCATGTAGTCTGTAAGTAATAGGTTGCAATAGGAGCTGAAATTGACAAGTGCTTAGCCCAGAGCATGGATTGAATGTAATTCATAGGGTTCTCAAGTTAATTTCCAATACCTGTTTCATCAAGGCAGACTGATAGATGGCTGCCAGCATCCTTTGGCTTTATCTGTAAATCCCTGTGTCTTTTACTACCATCATTTCAGTTTTTATACATTCCATCCCTCGCCTTGCTCCTCCCCATTTCCATAACTTCAAATGGAGATTCTCTCCAGGCACATCAGTCATTTGGGCTAGAAGCCCTTGCAGCTAAATGCAAGACCTTCAAATGTTATTGAAGCTCATTTTTCCATGTGGCCCTGTTTAAAGTGATGTTTCTTTAGGGACCGCAGGGTGAAATATGAAATTATCTGTGAGAGTAAATCTAAGATGTTGGACAGATGGTGTGGTGTCAGTGCCTCCACAGAAACGTGTTTCATTTTATACAAGGGATGCTCTCAATCACTTTCGGCTTGAGAAAACAGTTGCTTGTACTGCATCAGTGGCTTCTTTGGTTGATGGCATCTTTAACAGATCAATAGTGAAGCTTATCAATCTCTAATAGGCCAGATAAACTTATGGGAAAATACACTTAAAAATAAAAAGAGTATTCCAGAGGGGAAATTTTCTTATGAACTAAGATTTCACTGAAAGTGGAACTGAGGTTGTCGCTAAAAGATCAAATAAAATGACTGCTGGTAAAACATGAAACTCATTTACTCTGTAGGACATGAAAAGATTCATTTTTCACCTTAGTGTGTTTGGGGAACAACTATCTCCACAGAAGTTCTTAAACTTTGGAATGACTCTTTCAGCAAAGGTCTAAAGCCACCACGCATTCAACAGACTTCAAATTACTGTCTTTGTCCACTTCCCTTACTTGAGCCAGTTGTACTGACTGACCTTCAAACCACTCCACTTTTACAAAGCATTTACAAAGGACACAGGTCTGGATACTGGGTAGTCTCTGTTCTTAAGCTGCTATTAGAAAATTATATACAATAAGCTAAACATGGGTATATATATATATTGCATATATATACAAATATATATGAACTATGCATATATAGATGTGTAATTTTATGTATATACCACATATAGTCTTTGCTTGTAATGATTTGCATTGCAAAAAAATGTTAGTTAGCTGTCTTTGTTAAAACTGACTTCTTCAGTCAACCTCATGTGTAATCAAACCTGAAAAGCCTGTTAATTCATTTGGATTACTGAAAGATCATGCATTTCTACAAAAGTACAAATTTTATAAAGACCTGGAGATTTTCCCAAGATGTTAATTTGCATTTCAAAAACATTAGGATCTACACATCGATTGTTTGGCAATGATGGAATTCCAGGGAGACTTATGTACCAATAAAGGATAGCTTTAGTACTAAAGAAGAGGCAAGTTAATTCTATGCAGTCTGGACTGACAGTACATTTAAAAACTAACTGCATAATTACTTTATGCATGCATGTGTGTGTGTGTGTGTGTGTGTGTGTGAGAGAGAGAGAGAAAGAGAGAGAGAGAGAGAGAGAGAGAGCCATATGTTATTTGCAACTACTACACTCTGTCATTGTAATATAAAAGCAGCTCTCCATAACATGTAAGTTCATAGATGTGGATGTATTCCAATGAGGCAGTATTTTAAAAAATAGGTGATATAATATACTTAGTGTCCCTTATATTAAACTGTAATTTAAGTGTCACATAAACTTGTTTGGATCCTAACTGTTTCCCTGACTAACTATGTGGTAAAAGTTAAATTACTTAATCCTTCTACTATCAGCTTCCTCCTCTGCAACTTAGAGCGAGCATCTAGCACAGGCGACTTAAGATGAGGTTGTTTCTTATAATACACCATTCAGGTTAACCTATGGACAGAGACATCGAAAGGTCCACATTCAAGGGAGAATGGGTCTGATAGCAGATATAGAAAAACCCACCTAGAATGCTCAAGTACAATCCTAGAAGGGAATTGAGAAGGTCTTCTAAGATCTCAGCAGCCTTGCTTAACAATTTTAGATTTTTTTCCTTGAGGTGACAGGGGCTTGAAATTGATGTGGAAAGAACATAGTAAAATTTTACACATTCAGAGTAATTGAGGTGGAATCCCTTCTGGATCATTAAAAAGTTTGAGTTATATGATGCTTTTTATAGAAAGCAGTTTTGTTGTTTTCAAGTACATACAGTAATTGGCAAAACATTCAAGAAAGTATTGCCAAGTAGACTTCCTGCTGGCAGGCTTAAGTGAAAAGCTGAGACTCATTTAAAATTAGCATATTATTATGTGCATATGGAAATGGACCAAATAAAGTCCTTGAAAATAGTTTCTTTTCTTAGGTAGGTTGGATATTATTCCTAATCTATTACATGAAGAAACATGCCATCCTGCTTTCTCATTGGTGTTCCCTATTTAATTTTGCATGACTTCATAACTAGTCAAAAAACACCTTGCCAATACCAGAATTCTGATGAAATTTCCAGCCACATTGAGGCACCTCTTTCCACACGATTCCAAACATCCTTGCACAGTAAATCAATTTATCTTCAATGAGAGAGTGATGTTGTCTGTATTTTGAGCTGTTCATAATAAATTTGCAAGCATATAGAATAGCTGAGTCTATACAGTATGATTTGAATCTTTATACTTGGTCATC
The DNA here is from genome assembly GCA_004026605.1 of Ondatra zibethicus. Classification (NCBI taxonomy): domain Eukaryota; kingdom Metazoa; phylum Chordata; class Mammalia; order Rodentia; family Cricetidae; genus Ondatra; species Ondatra zibethicus. The sequence continues at coordinate 46,063 of PVIU01009411.1, forward strand.
CTTGGTAGTCCTCTTTTCATTTCTAATAGTTTTCTAAGGACATCATTTAAAAAATTAATCTAAAAATGCCGTTTCTCACAGTCCTAATTATATCCTGGGTTATGTTTCTTTAGCTTCTAAAAATATTTTTGTAGGAAGATCCGTCCATTTGTTATACCGTTATTTATTTTGTCAGCAAAGTTTTGCTGAGCCTTTATTACAATAGCTTAGCATTACACTAGGCAGTGAAAATATGAGGATAGACATATCATTCTGTTTTTAGTGCTATTTTTGTAACAGCCAAGCTAAGCTGAAGCTTGGCATAGAGGTAGGAATGAAGAGACTGCTCAAAAGCATGTGACTGTGGTCATCACAGATTCATTTTCTGTCCCATCAGCACCGGCTTGAAAGTTTCCCAGCAGTCATAGGAAGCAGACATTTTTCTTATCATGTCTCAGTGATATACCTATAAATACAAGTCTTTTGGAGTTTGATAATATAAAGCTTTGACCATTCATTTTATTCTTCATGTAGCTTACTTTTCAAGACATTCATCCAGCATTTGTAGCTTTTTATTTTCCCTCTTGTCTTCTTACTCCACAATACTCCAATTTTGACTGTCATCTGATTTAGGCTATCATATGCTGCATTCTAATTTTTCCCTGTTTACGTGACTACATTTTGCATGATGTTAATCTCCTGAAGTAAGTAGTTTTCTGATCTAGCACTTAGAAGCAAACCCTGTAATCATGGTTATGTGTTGCTATAGCTCCTTCCTAGGGAAACCATATTTCAAGAGCACATCCATAAAATGATACAACTTTTGGCCAATATGTTACCTGCCAGATAGTAGTTGTAAGGCATTTAAAGTTGTAATTGTATCAATGCTAATTTTATTTTTATAATTTTTTGTTGATTTATTGAGCTCTATATTTTTCTCTGCTCTCCTCCCTGCCTCTCCCCTCTCCTTCAAACATCCCCCAAAGTACCCATGCTCCCAATTTACTCAGGAGATCCTGTCTTTTTCTACTTCCCATGTAGATTATATCTATGTAAGTCTTTATTAGTGTCCTCATTGTTGTCTAAGTTCTCTGGATGCTCAATCATGCCACAAGGACATCTATGTTCATAGCAACATTGTTTGTCATAGCCAGAACCTGGAAACAACCTAAATGCTCCTCGACCGAAGAATGGATAAGGAAATTGTGGTACATTTACACAATGGAGTACTATACAGCAGAAAAAAATAACATCTTGAATTTTGCAGGAAAATGGATGGAGCTAGAAAACATTATTTTGAGTGAGGTAACCCAGACCCAGAAAGACAATTATCACATGTACTCACTCAAGTGGTTTTTACATATAAAGCAAAGAAAACCAGCCTAAAAATCACAAGCTCAATGATAATTTTAAATGGTTAATAAAGATATAGGACATTTGTGAAATCACATAAGTGAAACTAATAGTATTCAATGGCATCAGATATAAATGTGTTATAATTTGTGGCTATTTTTGACCCAATTTCTTCAGTTCAACTGAAGGACTATAATGAAGGATCTACATCTATATTGGCCTCTATCAAAATCCAAAGATGTGGAAGTAGGTTTTGTTATAGTGAGATGGGAAGGCCATTAGAGAAAATGAAGAAAATTTGTGTAGGCCATTAGTCCTAAGCACTAAATGGATTATTTGTCCATGTTCAGCCATTCAAACTCTTGAAAACAACTTCTTGATTTGTAACACAATGTGACTTCACCCATATGGTACTGATTTTGCAGGCAAACACAATGCAAGAACTATGGGTTGGTGGAGATTAGACCAAGGTTCCAGAGCCATATCTGATGATAGGCAAGATGTGAGGGATGATTGGCTTTCGTGGAAGGAGGCCTTCACTGTCCAATATGTGAAACTTAAGTTGCCATGGGAACTTTAACAGGTTGTACATTCCAACACTGTGGAATATCTGCCAAGGAAAGTGGTAGGCATTGTGACATCAGTCCAAGAAAGAGGCATGGTGTGCATCAGGGATATACGAGCAAGAATACACGTAATCGTTGAATTATAGATGATGGGACCACAAGTTCTAAATGCTAAGAAAGCTGTCTTTTTCCTGCTGGATCATGGTCTTTTTGGGTCTGTCCCATCCTTTCCATTGTCTCATTTTGGAACAGGCATGATTTTCTAAATCGTAAGCATTTCCCGTAGACTCACATGTGGATTGTTATTCTTTGGATATGAAGTGTTTCCCATGGGCTCTTATGATTAAACATTTGTTGCAAAGCTGTTGGTGACATTTGAAGAGTTATGGATCTTTAGCAGGTGGGTCTTGGCTGTCACATGTAGTACAGAAGCAGGCCTTTGGGGATTGTACCCTGCCTAGCTTCTGCTTCCAGTCTATAAGTAATGATCTGCACCATACATAAAAGCCATTATGCTTTGCCTTCCATACCATCATAGACTGAAATTCCCTGAAGCCATGAGTTCATATAAACCCTCTTTCCCTTAGGTTGATTCTGACAGGTGTTCTTATCACAATAATAATAAGCAATAGAAAAGGTAACTTTGACAGATCACTTTTCCTCTCTGCACCTTAACTTTTCCCCAATATTAAATCTGATTAAAAGTGTTTTCATGATCAAGTTGTTTAACATAAGAAATCAAGTAACAAACAGAAGTCATTGACATACATATCAATGTATCACTACTAATAGTAATTGTAGTAATAGTACCATTTCTGTTAGGATGACTGAAAATAATTGTTTTTAAGAAATGGAGAAGTCGTACGAGGATTGATTGTTCACTGGAAGTACAAGAAGCAAGGCAATGCTAGGAAGCTTAACACAGTCAAATGGAGACATTTGGGTCCAAATGAGGAGAACTTTAATTTGAAGGTTATTGACACTGAGTGTGGAACAAAGCATGAGATAAAGTCAAACAAACTGTCAAGAAATGGCAAGAAAAGGTCACTGATTTAACTTGTAATTACTTACAGTTAAGGGAGCACAAACAGAGAATGGTTAAATACTAAACCAAAAAGACCTCACAATTTTATTTTGAGACAAAATTCAGCTGCATTTCCCTCTTTAGAGCTTTTTGGTGTGTGTATAGATATGGTTTATTTGCTATCTATCTATAACCTATTTGTTTTTCTACCATCTGTTTACCATCCCCTATCATTATATCTCTAGCTGTCACTTACCTTTTTATAATTAGCAATCATCTGCTGATCTTTGGGTTATCAAACATGAGTACCATTGACAGGTGGGACACCAAGTTCTAATCAAGTTAGTCAAGTACTGCTGTCAGGGTCTCTAATGTAGTTATTTTCCTGTTTTTGTTTGTTTATTTTTTTTTAGTTTGTCTGCTTGACTTGCACATGGCCAGCAGAACCTTGATGACAGCTTCAAGTGGCTTTTTGCCTGTGTATGTGAATCCCTTTGTGTTTTCCCATTGTGGTTTAAAAGGAAATGGCCCCCAAAGGGAATAGCACTATTGGGAATTGTGGCCTTGTTGAAGAAGGTATGGCCTTGATGGGGGGAATATGTTACTGTTGGGGTGAGTCTTGAGGTCTCTTGTTCCAGCTTAACTCAAGAAGACATTCAGTCCATTTCCTGTTGCCTTCTGATCAAAATATAGCCAGTACCATTACTGTCTGAACACCACCATGCACCCTATCATGATACTGGACTGAGCCCCTGAAACTGTAAGGAGTCACCCCAATTAAATAGCTTCATTATAAAAGTTGCATTGGTCACAGTGTTTATTCACAAAAACAGAAGCCCTAACAAAGACAGAAGATGGTGCCAGGGACTAGGGCATTGTTATGATAGTCTTGGCCATGTTTTGTTTGGAGGAATTTGGACTTTGGTACTTTGTGTTCTGAAAGCAATAGAATGCTTTAATCACTTTTAATGATCCATACTAACAGTGGGGATAAGAGTTATTTGAACTGTTGGAGGCTGGCTCAAGAGGCTTCAGAGGAGAATCATAGCATGCTGTCTAGAGACTGGTTTTATGATATTTTGGTGATAAAAGAGGCTGCTTTTTTGCCTTTGTCTGAATAGACTGCCGAAAGCTAAAATGAAGAGTTAATTCCTTTGGTGGAGGAAATCTCCAAACAGTTTAGTAGAGAATCTGCCATGTGAATATTAGCAGTAACTCTAATCAAGATTTTTAATGAAAGGAACAAGCCAAGCAAGGCAAATTACAAAATGTATGTTTTAGCCAGGGGGTGGAGGCACATGCTTTTAATCCCAGCACTCTGGAGGCAGAGGCAGTCAGATCTTTGTGAGTTTGATGGCAGCCTGATCTACAAGAGCTAATTCTAGGACAGGCTCCAAAGTTAGAGAGAAACCCTGTCTTGAAAAAAGTGGGGGGGGGTGGAGGAGTAAGTTCTGGGGCAAATAAAAAGGAGCAACAGAAAGTGGAATGGCTAAATTCAAGTAGATAAACAGTTTAAGAAAAGGAATAAAGGGAGTAGTAAACTCAGGACAAGATGTCACCCAGTTAATTTTTCAACTTTTGAAAAGAAATTTAAGAAGAGTTTTGACCAAGTGATGTAAGTCCTTAAATCCCATCACTGGGAAAACAGAGGCTGATGGAATTCTAAGACCGAGGACAGACTAGTACAAAGAGCCAGTTCAACGGCAGCCAAGCCCAGGTAGTGAAGGTGGAAACGGAAAGCTGGTGAAGACGTAATTGAAGAAGGGGGGCATGTTCTAGCCCCAACAATCAGCAGAACTTCTGCAGCTTCGGCCACATGGTTCTGGCTGTAGGGTAAAGGCTAGAAGAAAGGGCTTATGGAATTTGCCTCTGTGACCAAGGAAAGATGCTGTGGCTCGGCGTGTGCCAAAGGTGTCCCTGAATGGAGGCCTAGTAGAGAGGCTATTACATGACATTGTGAAGTTAGGCCTGGATTGCCATGGAAACCCCAAAATGTTGAAGATGCCAGGCTGTGGGATACCTGTCGAGAAAAGGTGCTAACAGGAAGTGGAAACAGCCCAGGAGAAAGAAGTATGTTCTAGTCAACAAAGCTGAACAGAGTTGGAGATCTGAAGAGTGTTTTGACATCATTCATGGAGATAGAGAGTTTTAAGTTTACCCAGCTGCCTTTTGTTCTTGCTTTGGTCCAGTATTTCTTCACTATGCTACCTTCCTACACTTTTAATCTATATCATATTACATCATATTTTGTCATTATGTGATCTGCTCTTTGATTTTACAGGGGATTAGAGTGAAGAGATTACATGACAGGGAGGACTTGCTCAGCTTTGATGAAGGAGAGAGTGGCTTGATCCTGCCTCAAGTTAATGTATATACCAGAGTTTGTTGACTTTCCATGGGATGCTTTAACCATTCTGAAGAGTGAATGGGGAATGGGTTGGAGTGGGGGAGTAGGAAGGGAGCAGACAGAGGAGAGGGAGAGGGAGCTGTGTTATATGTAGAATGAATAAAAAATTTAAATAAAATATCAAAGAAGAGATTACATAAATCACAGAAGAGACTTTGAAATTTGGACTTTAAATCACTGTTGAGACTTTATAGACTATGTAACTTTTGAAGAGACATAATGAAAATTTGCATTATGCTATGGTTACAAGCCTCTGGGGACAAGTGCTAGTTTGAAAAAGAAAAATGGCCCTCAAAGGGAGTGGTACTATTGGGTGGTGTTACCTTGTTGAAGTAGGTAGAGCCTTGCTCGAGAAAGTATGTCACTGTGGGGGTGGGCTATGTGGTCTCTTGTGCTTCGATTTCACTCAGTGTGACTGACATTCATTATACTTCCTATTGCCTTCTGTTCAATAAGCAGTCAACAAGATGTCTGCCTTCACACCACCATTTGTAGACAGAAGGTCCTGTCCCACCCAACCCCACAGTTGTTCAGTCCCAAAGAAACACACAAAGGTTTATATTAATTATAAGCTGTTTGACCTATTAGCTCAGGCTTATAATCAAGTAGCTCTTACAACTTAAATTAACCCATAATTCTTGTTTATGCTTGGCCATGTGGCTTGGTACCTTTTCTCAGTGAGGCATTCTTATCTTGCTTACTCTGCATCTGGTTGGTGACTCTGTCTTTGCCTTTCCTTTTCCCAGAATTCTCTTCGTATGGTTGCCCAACTATAATCCCTGCCTGACTACTGGCCATTCGGCATTTTACTCTGCTGGTATAAGTAACAAATCTTTACAGTGTATAATAGCACTTTTCCATGGTATTCCTCCCCCCCTTTTTTTAAAACCATACCCTGAACTTAATATCCTTTGTTTAGTTTTTTTTCCTGACCATTATCCATAACAATTTGTAACCAACAAACTAAACAAAGACAAACATCCGCAATCCAATTTTTGCAAATGTGGGAATAATTTTCTAGGCTACTTCCTGCTGATTGTTGGTACCAGTAATTATATAGGGACCAAAAGGATATTTAGGATTATGGTCCAGTGCTGACTGGAGCATTTTGTGAGGCTGAGTCATCTCAGTCAGCAGCCTTGAAACTGTTCAGGATTCAGAACTCAGAAGAAACTGCAACAGAGGTGCTCTGAAACACTGGATCATCTTGGCTACCTGTTCCTATTGGAAATTTTTCAGGGGTCTCCCTTGATCACACCTTCTTTTTCTTATCCAAGAATGAATCCACAGCTGCTCATTTCCCATTGAAACAAGAGCAGAACCTCTTTCCCAAAGTAACATATCTTTTGACTTAAATTTTGGAATCAAGGCATTATCAAAATATATTGGCTGGATTAATCCATTATAATTTATAATAAAATGTCTTTTATCAGCTGTTGCTCCTCCCTCAGCAGTCAAATAATTAAAAAACAACACAATATCCAGTATCTAGACTCTCTGTGTATTTTCAATCTTTACATGGCCTTTTCTTTCTTACTGTATTTCTTTTCTTTATTTTTTTTAATTTTTGGATTTTTTTGAGACAGGGTTTCTCTGTGTATCTTTGGCTGTCCAAGAACTCACTCTGTAGACAGCCTTGCCTCAAGCTCACAGAGATCTGCTGCTTCTGACTTTCAAGGGCTGGGATTAAAAGCATGCACAACAATGCCCATCTACTCTGTTTCTTTTGTTAAGGACTCTCTCTCTCTTTTTTTTTCTTTCCAAGCCTCTGTATATTTTAAACACACTGTAAACCATTTAGAAATTTTTTTCTGTCTGAATCTGTCTTTACTGTATATTTCTATCTTTTTCTGAGCACATGAGTCTTAAATCTGCTAAGAAACATGGCTAAACATAAAACTATGGCTTTGGCTGCTTGCTCCACCCCATTCCTTAGCTGTCTGAGAGTCTAGCTTACTGGCAGGAACCATGTTTACTGTGAAGTTTCAAGGTTATTGTCATGCCAAGAAGCATACCACTTGCTGCTCATAAAATCCATTTAATTGTTTGGTGGAAGGGCCTCTTAGCAGAGCTGTGAGGGTTATGCTTAGTTAGGAAGACTCTCTTAAAGGAGCTGCACCTTTGCTTGCCTCTGGAGAAAAGACCCTTACCAAGAAGTTTCACTTGACTCCGTTTTTTTCTGTCTGGAAACCTTTTTTATTAAGCTTCCTTGGGCTTAATGGGGAAATTCTTGCCCCACTTTGGGTGCCGTTTGTAGACATAGTCTGCACTTTTGGTCCCTGGCTGCCCAGATCCACGTAATCACACTGAAACTATATTAATTGCCACACTGTATGGCCAATAGCTCAGGCATATTTCTAATTTGCTCTCATATCTTAAATTAGCCCATTTGTATTAGTCTATTTGTTTCTACTTGGCCATAGCATTACCTCATTTTCTACATGTCTTGTTTCCTTGATGGCTGGCTGGCATCTGCTTGACTCTGCCTACTCTATCAATATATCTCTGTTCGGATTTCCCACCTGGCTTTACTCTGCCAAGTGACTGGCCAAAGCAGCTTTATTTATCAGTCAGTAAAAGTAAGACATATACAGAAGTACATCCCACATGCTCCCTGACATGATAATAATGGACTGATCCTCTGAACTGTGAGACACCCAATTAAACATTTTCCTTGGAAGAGTTGCCATGGTCATGGTGTCTCTTCAGAGAAATAGAAGCCCTATCTAACACATCCCTCTGATATGGGTAATAACACTGTTGTATTAGGGCTCATTCTTCAATTTCATTGTTATTCTCAGTAAAGCCATGCTGGGGATTCTGGCCTCATTATATAATAATTTTGGACAAAGTAAAAGTTATCATGTGGCAAAATGCCTGGCTCCTTGACTTAAAATCTTCAGTATTTAAAAGGATAGTACTATGAGTTATTTTAATTTGATCTTGAGAGGGAATCAATATTGGTTTGTGCATATCTGACTACTCTGTGACAGTGTTTCTTCAATTTCTTATTCCAAAAGCTTCGTGAATTATAATATTCCCCACAGAAAGTTACATGCCATCCCCTATTAAAGTTAAAAATATTTTACAAATATAACCTGTGATTTAGTCTTTGTCTAAATCTCCTTTGTATTTTGTGGAATAATAAGGGAGTATAAAATATATATTAAATGCATTTAATGAAAAGTCTCTTTTTAAGTATCACACATGTGAATGTGTGCAAACAGCTCCCCCAAACACACACAGAATACATAGGCCTATAACCTTGAATCTAGATATAAGCACACAGACAGGAATTTCTACCAAAAGACAGAGATTAAAATAGATAAAATAAATAGATAAAATAAAGTATTTTGCATATACTTTTCTAATCTTTTAAACAATTGGTAATTTGGACTTTATTACACTATACAAGAGTGCTACCTGTTTTTCACATTGAATACTGCTCTTCATTGTCAACAGTAATTATAGGATCCCTTTCTTCAGAGTTCTCAAAATATTCTGGATTTCAACAAGGAAGAAATCAAATAGTATGTAAAAAAAAAAAACCTTTACCAATGTTTAGTTTATAATCTTGAGATGAGTGAATATATATTCTAACACTTTAAACTTTGCAGTTTTGAATGTGTTATGATAGTCGATAGTACTTGCAACCAGCTTTCAAACGTATGTAACAGGAATACTCTGGAGGTTAATTACATTTAAAAATCTGCAAATTGCTGTGAGTTTCTGAGGTTGGAGGCCATATAAATATAGCTGTCATTCTTTTCCTGGGACCTGACCAAATTTCTTTTAAAAGCAAAAGGTTTTCATCTTGTTTTCCTGAAGCCTGACCTATGTTAGCAGTCATGATGCTTTACAGCATCGATGCTGCTGCCTACTGAACCATTTAGAGCACCTTTCGATCTGGGAACTCTGATTATATTTTATGATCACTCTCCTAAGGTCAAGGAATTTGATTTGCATCCATCACGCAAGTAGAAGGAAGAAAGTCCCTCAGAAGCACTACCACTGACTCTGTCAGTATCAGCTGATATATGTGTGTGTGTGTGTGTGTGTGTGTGTTTGTGAAATAATATATGAATATATATTTAGTTGTAGATACATGGTAGTTTTGTCCTATCTTTTCAATATTTTATAGCAAAGCAACAGGGGCTTTGCAGAACCTAGACCAATATGCAATTCTAATTTATTATTTCACTTTTCATCCAGGAGACACTTTGCTAATTTAAAGGTTCCAGAAAGCATAAGTACTTGGTTAATAACAACAAGTAGCCACACATGAGGCAATCATTTTGGAAAGGGCAGAGCTGGTGAAGTCAAGATAATTTAGGCTGCAGATGCCGTATGAACTTTCTCCTGGGACTGAAAGACTCATCCCTAGAGCTGCCATTTCTGAAGCTGTCTGCTAAATACATGTGTGAAAACTTAAAACAAGTTCAGTCCTGGAAACATTTAACCCTAAGGCTGTCTACTAACTTCGCTATACTCCAATAGAGAAATATTAGTTATTTAGAGACTGCCAAAATTAGTTTGGAGAGCTCTGAAAATCACAGGCTACCAATTCCAAATTGGAAGCTTATAAAGAAACTTAAAACCCACCCAATTTAGGCATCTATTCTATATACTGACAGGAGGGGAGGTGGGTGGGAGAAAAAATTTAATTTCGGTGGATAACTGTTTGATTTAACTTGATGCAACTCAATGTCAAGTTGTGGCAAGGATAAGGAATACCCAAAAAACCAGAATTTGATCAAATGGTTTCTGTAGGCTGTTTACAAGGTCACCTTTAGTTTCACTACTAACAGTTCCTATTTTGTCAGAATGTCATTACCACCTAATGTGATAGCTATAACAGTTTTGAAAAACAATTTTCTTGGGAGAACTTATGCCACAGACCTCTGTATTTAATAAAGATGTCTCAGTAAACTTCTAGGCATTTCCCAACCTTCATTTTTGCTGGCTTATTCTACAGTTAATTGGTAATCAATCTCTGTCAAGATAAGCAATTTGATCTGCCTTAATGGAGTAACTAGTTCAGTTGGGAAGTGATAAAAACTCATTTCGTTTTAATATGGCCTAGTCTACAGGTATTGCTTGACTTAGGACAGACATTTCTTGCTTCTAAGTCATAGAGAAAGAAATACCAACATTTATTACAAATATACCTATACCTCATCTGTTTATAAAAATACACATTAATGGGGTACCTTATTATTAATCATGCATCATTGATCAAGCATTTCATAGCATCTTGTACTATGCTATTATAATGTACCAGTGAAATTTTAACAGATACATCCTTTGGCAAGGATGTTTGCTTGCCAAAACAATAGTGAATGAATTCAGTCTCCATAAAAAATAAATATGACAAACTTAGGGATTGGTGACCACTTCAATACAACTACAGAGGTAGTTTGTATATGCCACATAGCTATTAATGCATTGTGTATAATACTAAAAAGTAGCTTAGTAAGCATCCTATACCATTTACTGAATGATTGATTTCAATGTAAGATAAAGCATCTCTTCATTTAACACAAACAGAAACAAGTGGAATATAAAGACACATCCCACATGTTGATGAATAATGACGAGAAGAAATGTAAAGGGAAATTTGTCTTTGTCATAAGGCTTATAAAATAGAAGAGTCATGGGGAAAGGTTATGAAGATATAAGTTAGTACAAAATATGAATTTGGTTCTAGATCAACATTGTGATTAACGTTAGTTCAAATACTTGGGTATCTACCTATTGTGTGGTGATATACATCTGGAATGGCAGCATTGGAGAGATGGAGGCAGAAGCATCAGCAAATTAAATCCCTACTCAGATACATAGTTAAGTTTAAGAAGAGAATGAATGAAGCATGCATAGTTCAAATCAGGCAAACTAACATTTGGATGCTACTCTCAATGAAATGACTTTCATCAAGTGTGTGTGTATATGTTTGTTGTGTGTTCATGTGGGCATGTGTGTGTGTGTGAAATGTTGAAATAACTGTATTATACCATGCCATAGATATGGTTTCATATATATATATAAACTTTAAAGTTAGATTCTTGCCAATCACTACAAAATATAATACTGGATCTCTTGTCTAGGAATACCATTTATACTTTCGCTTACTTATCTCTTTAAAATATTTGATGTTTGTTAACTTTAAGTAACTCTCAGGAAGAGTCAGGAATAAAGGGAATATTGTATTGTCCTTAGCTAGAATGTGCATAAATCTATTTGCTTTGTGTGTACATTTGTTTGCAATGTTAGTACTTGAGATTAATAGCAGATAGATAATAACCCCATGGGTTTTTACATGTATGACCAAAATGTATTGGAATAAAGTGATAAAATTAAATTGTATTTGTCAGAACATTCAGTATTTAGGATAACCTTTGGGACTTTAACTATATTGAAATAACATTTAAAATTCTGTGATTTTTGAATGGTCTTCATTGATTTACCAAAACAATAACATAGTTCTTAATTTTACAGTTTGCCTGTTGATCCATGAATTTGTGTCAGTGTTTTAGGTGCATGCAAATCATAAAAAAAGGAGAAAGACAGAAAGAAAAAACGGAAGAGAACTTGTGAAACAGGGATTGTTTTAGGAGTGTTATTGTATCAGGAAATCTGAGTGAGTTCACCATGACTTCTGGTAGGTGTTTTCTCATACACTATTTTTCTTTATACTCAAACCACTCCAGAGATACAGATAATTCTAATAAAATTAAAAACAGCAGAGACTTTTGTAACATGAGGGCCAGGCTGCTTGTTCTGTAACATGGGGGCCTGCTTGGTTTCTGTCCTCCCATCAGGTCCCACAGTCATTAGGTCTCAAAGAATCATACAGAGGTCTCCATAAGATTATAAACTGATTGGGTCATTAGCTCAGGCTTCTTATTAGCTCTTGTAGCTTATATTAACCCATTATTCTTATCTGTGTTAGCCACATGGCTCAGTACCTTTTTCAGCGGGGCAGGTCACATCTTGATTCTTTGGTGGTCTGGGCAGAACTGCCCAGGGAGCTTCCTGCCTCCCAGAATTCTCCTGTTCTCATCGCCCTGCCTCTACTTCATGTCTGGCTTTCCCGCCTATACTTCCTGCCTGGATAATGGCCAATCAGCATTTATTTAAATCATGATTGACAGAATACAGACAATTCTCCCTCACCAGACTTTATCAATGGTGTAGCTGACTAAAAGTAGTCCTCATCCCCTAATCAAGGAAACTTCTTTTTGTAATAGTTGGAAACCAGTAAAGGAAAGCACAGCCAATCAAAATGCAAAATTGTGGAGCTCAATCCCGACTAGTGCATCTACAACACAACCAGCACCTAAGTTTCAAGAATCACCAAGGAAGGAGGGATAAAGGTGTCCAAGAACCAGAGAAATAGGGAGTTTGCTCTGAGATCGTGTTACCTAGGGATGTCAGAAATCATCCTCATAAATCTTACCAATATGACGGCCTAAACATGACCTGAATATAGATAACACATAAATGGACTGGCAGCGGATTGGGAAAATCTTATGATGCCGTCATCCTGCACAGACAACTATAGGCAACTAAGGAATGTTCAGAGCTGGAGAAACAGTGTTTTTCAGGGAAGAGCACACCAATATGGTCAACCTTGAAAACATACACATACAAGTAACATTATAGCATTATATAGACTAAGAAGTTTGTATTATGAATTTAGGAATAGATATGTTTACATAATTCATAATACAAATATGTATGAAACAATAAGAAAGAAAGAGCCCATGAATTAGAAAGAGAGCAAGAAGATTACATAGAATGGTTTGGAGGTTCAAAGGGGTATTGTGAAAATGATGTAATTATAATTAATCTCAAAATTTTAGGAGTTAAACAATTAAAGTATATAATGTAATGCAGTTATAAATGTAGATGAGAAAGATTTAAAATGATACTAATTATTGTTACTGAAAGGAGCAACATACAGCTAAGTTTCAAATCCATATTATGCTGACTCAAAAAACCACACCCTCCTTTTATGCAAGCCCAAACATCGTGTCAAACAATTATGCATCTACCCATACTCATATAAGCAAATTTGTTTAAAATTGACATGTAATCTTAAATATAAAAGCAAGTTATTTCAAACTTTTTGATATCATTTCTTCTCAGTGAGACTCTGGTAGATTATTTTGAAAATTAAGTTATATTTTAAAGTAAAATTATTTTCACACATCACTATGCTTTAGTAGAATTTATAACAATTTTTCATTCATTGTAATTAATCATTCTGCATTAACTATTCCTTTAGTTCTCTCTTCCCCTATTAAAGGATTTCTGCACTGTAGGACAGCTATATATACTTTTTCGCCATCTATCCCATCCAATGTAATCTTCAGTACATCTAGTTAATTGACTGGCAAATACAATATTAGAAAACTGTGATTTACAAAACTGAGTTACACTCAGACTGGAACAAGTATGTGCCCTGGGCATAGGCAACAAACACTAAATCCTAAATCAAGGGTTTGCAAGAAAGAATACAGCCTGTTCTTCAGACCGGTAGTTAGTTGCTAATACATCGCATTGTCAAACTATGGTTTTTGCACTCCTCCCAGGGAAAAGCATCAAAGTTTATCTGCACATTTACCACCTGAGGATTTTTTTTTTTTGCTTTTAACTACTCAAAAATCAACAGCTTTTGAGTGATGTGTATTTACTTTCAAGCATATTCATGTAAAAATCAATTTATGCGGAATCTATCTTTTCAGGTGTACTACCTCCAGGCGGCAAGCAACTTTCTTTTTCTCCCAACTTTCATTCAATGGGTAATGTTGATAAATTACAGTATAAAGTAATAAAGGGGACTTTATCTAGGCACTTCAATGGGTAATATTTCTTTAAGAAATCATCTACTTGCTGCACTTTAAAGAGGCAAGGCAACATTTCTCCCCTAGACAGGAGAGTGAATTAATGAGGACAGAGGCACTAGCTGAAGAGAAGATGGACAATGTGACACCTGCCGGGTTCCTCTTGTAATCTCAAGTTTGCACTTGCCCCCAGGGAAATTAGAAAGGAAGGGCAATAAACCACTGCTTGCTGACAAAGCAGACTGCTTGGTGAAGGCATTCCGACTTATTGACAAATACATGGCAATGTGTTTAATTTATCAGATTGAATGTAGTTCATTTTCCATCCTGGGGTCAGTCTGACTATTTGTCTAGATCTGAAGAAGCCCATCAAGACAGAATGAGGAAAGTGCATCAGAAAAGACCCGAGTAGGTAAAAGATCATTGAGTTCATATCAGTTGTATATAACATTATACAAAATCCTGTGTATAGCACGTAGTTTTATTTTGTTCACATCATTATATTAATTTTCATTGATTAACTACTACAGTTTTTATAATTGAATTCAAACCTAATTTGAAAAAATTGTTACCCAATCTTTCCTGCAGGGATCAAAGACAGCAAAGTTCAGGAGGGCCGCAGATGCTCAGGAGACAGAAAAATTTTACTGTTTTAGCCTTTATTTTTTTTTTTCTAGTTTTTGGAACGACTTCTAAATTTATGGTTATCTCAAGGAAAATGTTGAAAATGAGTTTACTTAGCTATCCTTTCTTCTACATGGCCTTACAATCACAGTTCTAAGGTACATGAAAAGAATCAAACAAAAGGCAAGAAAAGCAGAGTCACTGTAAACTGCAATTAAGATACAATTCTTTCATCTTTATTTATATGCATTATGATGTATCCAAGTCATATCTGATTTTAAGAAGAAATCGTTATTAGCTTTATTTTAAGAAGCAGTCAGTCTTCTGGGAACTTAAAGTGGGTGCTTTTCATTCCACACAAACTTCTCCAAGGTCCCTTAGTCTTCATCTAGTTGTTTACCTGGAGGTATCCATCTACTTTGTAATTGTAGGGGAAAAACTGCTTTCTGGTATTTCCTGTCATCAAGTAAGATAGTGTGTAGTAAGAGGTGTGGGCCGTGTTCCTGGTGCCCAGCTAGCTTAACCCCTGAAATAATTACGCAGAAACTGTATTCATTTAAAACACTGCCTGGCCCATTGTATCTAGCCTGTTCTTGGCCAACTCTCACTCTTGATCTAACCCATTTCTATTAATCTATGTTCACCACGAGGTCGTGGCTTACCGGGAAAGCTTCTAACCAACATCAGTCTCAGGCAGGAGAACCATGGCGTCCACCACACTGCCTTCTCTCACCCAGCATTCCACTCTGTCTACTCTGCTCACCTAAGGGCTGTCCTATCAAAAGGCCAAGGCAATTTTCTTTATTCACCAATGAAAGCAACACAAATAAGAACCTCCTGCACCATCAGTGTTTTTTCTAAGTCTTTTAAAGACCAATGAGTATTTTTTGAACTTTGTACATTTTAGGAATTCTGAGATGAATAGGGAATACTTTGCTGAGGAGCTTAAAATTCAATTGAGAAGTTACACACTAAATGTATGAAAGTGGAGAGAGCAAGATGCATTAATAATCTGAGATGCTAGAAAATGTGGGGAGAAATAATGCTTCAGCCAAATTTTTAATGATAAAGATACGTCTATTTATACTGAGTCTGAGTGTTCATGCTGTAGTTGCATCTAAGTTGTTGAGAATGCAACTGAGACCTGAGCACAAAGACACATTTTTGAAACAAAATGCTACAACAGGAAACCTCTAAGGTATCTGGCCTGAATCAAAAACCCGAGTATGAACCAGGTGGAAAATAGGAGAAAACAAAAAGGGAATAGTACAGATTAAGACTGCCCATTGCCATACTAAGGAGTTTTTATTTATCCTGCGGTACACAGGGAAACATTAAAGGGCTTTAATCAGGAGCAAACATGATTA
Organism: Ondatra zibethicus; assembly: GCA_004026605.1. Lineage (NCBI taxonomy): Eukaryota > Metazoa > Chordata > Mammalia > Rodentia > Cricetidae > Ondatra > Ondatra zibethicus. The sequence goes on from PVIU01009411.1 coordinate 62,229, forward strand.
GATTTGCATTTTACAAAAATCAATCTGGCAGAAAAAGCCAGATGGATTGTGCATGACTGGTGGGGAAAAAAACCATTTAGGAGTTTATTATTATAAATCAGGCCATGAACTGGGTGAGCACTAAAGAAATAGGAGTAACAATTGGAAAGAAGTGTCCAGATACAAGAAATGTTTAGGAGGCATAGTTGAGAGAACCTAACAACTGATTTGTGCTGTGGTGGTTTGTATGGTAGATGCAATGAGGAATTCAGCCCATTCTGTGTGTCCAAATAATGGGCTTGGAGATAGGGCTTGATTTAGCATGGAAATTTGGAAGTCCGGCATTTAGGATAAAAGCTAGCATTGCTAGCATTGAACATAGAAAGGGGACTGAAATTAGCAGAGTTCACTGACTAGAGGGGAAACCAATGACATAAGCCCCGTGGAGGAAGAGAAAAAAACATGAGGAAAACAAAGCTCAGAGAGAATAGCAATCAGAAAAAAAAAAACCAGCAGAAGTTGTTTAGGGGAGAGTATTTATAAACATCAGTGAACATAAAAGAAGAAACAATAAAAATAGTAGGTATCTGTTACTTTTTATTAAAGTAGAATTATGCAATTACATCATTTCTCTGTCTACCCATATATGGCCACATGAGATACAAACTGTATAGTGTAAGGTAATGCAGTTCTTTGTCGTGACTATGTAATGCAATTGGGCAGTAACATAAAATTGAGATGCAGTATATGGTCATAATATAAAATAACTTATAATGTTCTGTTAATAATACCATAATATTAAATAACATGTTCACAGAATAAAGCAATGACCCTCTTGAGAAGGAGAGGAGGGCAATTAAATGTTAGTCATTAGAGATTACAAAATACTTATCAATAAAGCAGTACAACATGTTATATTCTATCCACGTTTAATATTGCCATTACTTATGAGAAAAAGGAAATGAAAAGCACATTTGCAATTATATATTTTAATTTTCTTCTCTTAAAAGTTGTTTTTGATAATATTTCTATTTTATGTGTATGTAAGCTTTGCCCAAATTTACAGTTCTCTGCCACATGTGTCCCTGGTGTCAGAGACTGGTATCTGATCTCATGGGACTGGAGTTATTAATGGTTGTGAACCAACATTTGGGTGCTAAAATCAAATCCCGGCTCTCTGTGAGAATAGCCAGTGTTATTAATCCATCTCTTTAGCCCTCGTTTTTCTTCTTAAATTAAAAATAATTTTGCTTAAAGCAGAGATTGCAGTCCAAAATCTGTTCTATATCTGTACAAATGGTTGTGCAAGGTCTGTAACAAAACATGTTTTCTAAAATCCTTCTCTTTGAATGTATTATATCATGCTATCTCCTGGTAATGTATGAATTAGATAAGCAACTTTACATACAAATTCATATTTTATGCATATGGTGTGAAATTGTTGGCTTTGGTCACCTCTGTATTTGTTTGAAGGGATAGCCAAAAACTAATTACATCTTTATAAAGAATATTAAATACTAATAAATATTAAATTACTCCCTGTTTCTAGAACCTATTCTTTAGAGAAAAAGTTTATGTGTTCCATGAAAGAAAGACACCTCCTACCCAGACTAATCCTTCCCAGCCTTCATGTCTTAAATTACAGAACGGAAAATAAAAGCACTGTAAGTGGGAAAGCTTTTGTGTGGGTCACAGAACTGAGAAAGTAGCCACCAAGGAAAAAAAGAGATTAATTATAGACTTTGGGATTACTTATTTCGATTCTGTTGTAGCACAAGGTGGCCTCCAATGTGTTAAGATCAATGCAAATGACTGGAATCTCCTGTTGTGTTGTTCACCGCCTAAATACTTGACTAAAGGTACAAGTTGCATATTTTTGCAACTTCTTCATTCTATACCATGTAGTGGGCTTATAAAACATAAATCCATAAACCTATTTTATCTTTGAAGACGATTTTATTATCTCCAAAATCAAGTGAAGAGACAAATAAAATGACCCTTGTTGGAATTCATGATTCTTCAAAATCATGTAAAGCAAACATTGGCCATTACCATTTCTGAGCCAGATTATTTATAAAACTTCATAATGGAAAGTCTTTTTCTAACATTTTATTCCCTCCCTACGATGTCCAGCTTTCAACAGATAAATACAAAGCATGGAAAAAGGTGGCTTGTATTTTGGTTACTTATATTCATTATGCTATTGTTTATAGCAATAAAAATTTATACCCTGCTAAAAAGTGGTTTAAAGTGACAAAGTAATTTAGATATGATCCTTTAAAACTAAGGCATAGTAGTTACTTTAGAATTATTTGATAGGTTTTAAAGTACTTATACATGAACTGTATGTAAAAGAAATAGGAATGAATGATAAACTCATACAGATGAGTAATGGAAATGGACTGATAGAAACAAATAAGGGATCAACATGATATGTTAGAAATAGAAAAAAACTAACAGAAATTAACCAGTTAGCAAGATCTGTAAAAGTAAGGGATCAGAAATTTTGACATTAGAATAATAGGAAATTTCCAGAGTGCAATGTGGAGAAAAAAAACAATAAACATAGAAGAAATTACTCAAGGACTATGGAATAATTTAATTATGCAGAATATTTGCATTTGCCATAATAAAAAAAGAAATATGTAGCAGAACAGTAGAAATATTGGAAGCAAAAATAGCTGAAAACTCTCAACTTTAGCAGCAAATATCAAAACATAGATCTAGGAAACTCAAGGAAAGCAGAAAAAAATTCCCAGAAGAGCATGTTTAAAAACAACAAAATATCAGCAACATGTAGACATATCAAACTGCAGAAAACCCAAGACAAAGACATGCAAATCTATGCGTGAGCAGGAATAAAAATGACATCTTATGCCTCATGGAAAGCAAGCAGGCAAGAAAAAAAGAACAGAGAGATACTAAAAGCTTAAAGAAAATGCCAACTTGAAATCATGTTTCTTTGTAATTATACTTTAAACACGGGGACCAACTTGTTACTGATCTGGAGATAGGATATCATGAAAAGGCAGAGACAGGTTGCACAGTGAATACCTGCTGAGGCCCTTCTGTTGCGATGAAGGTGGCCCTGTCTTCATGTGCCTCCAAAGATGGAAAGGGAGATCCTTGACACTTCTATTTGTAAATGCACTACGTTTCTTAGAAGGACTTTTTCCTCACAATATCACACGAGTGCATTACTGTTCAAGGCATGCCTCCAAATCCCATTGTAAGTCATAGTTAAAGCTCAAATTTTAAAGATACACAATACTCCATATCTAATGACCCAACCATTCCAATGAAAAATATCTTTATTTTTAAAATATGTAGAGCAGTCAAGTTAAGAAAATATGCAGTTAAAAATTTCAATTTGTAAAATGAAGATTATAAGGTAGAAATGAATAATATAGGAAATATTTTCAATTAAATAGATAAATAATGACAATTTAAGTTATAATAGTAATAATGTGTGATAATGGTATATGAATTAATGAAATGAATGTCAGTATTAGTGTAGAAAATAGGAGAAAGAATTGAATTCTTCCCATAACTATTTGATATGGACTTATAAACATTACATTCTATATTTGGATGTGCTCACAGAAATAGGATTACTATCCACTCTCAACAGTGTCTAATTTTTAAAACCATAATTGTCTTTAAGAATTAGAAATGACAGCTAGTGCTGTTACAGAAAACCCTGTCTCAAAGGACAAAAAAAAATAGAGATAAAGCATATAAAAAAGAACATAGAAGAAAAATACAACAAAAGATATAAAAGTAGATAGATAACTACAAATACAATAAACAACAAGTAAAAGGAATCACTATCACTCCATATTTTATGCATATTGTAATTTACATAAAGCACAGCAACACGTGCAAACATCAGAGACTAGGGGTGCATTCAGGTTGGAAGAGCGTGTGCCTAGGATACAGGAAGACATGGGTGCCATGCCTAGCATTTCATAAAGCCAGGATGCTTGGTGGCATACACCTATAATCCACTTGGAAGAAAAAAAACAAGAGTTCAGAAATTCAAGGTTATCCTCAGCAACTGGACAAGTCACAGACCAGATTGGAATATGTGAGAGCCTGCCTTGGAAAAAAAAAAAAAAGAGATAATATAAAATAAAATAGTTTATTGTAAAGAAACCTGGACAGTCCTTAAAATGTATGTTAAAATAACAGGGCATCAAATTATTGAGGCTAAAACTAATTGAAATTCCAATTTCATATTTGTAGACTTTATGCCTTCTAATGACAAAGCAGGAAGAAAAGTCATTAAGAACATAAACGACTTGATTGTCACTTTGTTGTCACTCCCATAGAGAGTGCACACTATTGCAAGACAGATTCTCCTGAGTCCACATCCCAGGGTGTAAAATCACAGTTTAGCAAAATTTGGACAGATATAGATGGCCACACTGCAGTGCTAGTCCTCCTGAGACTCAGGCAAGATAATCAGTCCATTGAGACAAACTTGTGCTTTATATTGCTTTCTAAGCTGGTCTAAGTCTATGAAAAAAATAAGTTAAATTAGAATTCAACAGCAGAAAGATATTTGGAAAATCCCCAACTATTTGGAAATCAAATAATATATCCAAAATAAAGTAACAAATCTCAAGAAAAATTTAAAGATATTTAAGCTTGGGATTGTAGAGATGGTCTTGGGGTTAAGAACACTTGATTATTTAGAAGACAAGAGATTAGGTTCCAGCATTGGTATAGGGCAGCACACTTGCTTATGCATATCCATATTTATATATTAAATATATAAATATTTATATATTAAATATATAAATATTTAAAAACTATTTAAGCTGAGAGTCCAGAGAGATGACTCAGTAGTTAAAAGCACCTTTCTGCTTTTCAAGTAGACAGAGGTTCAATTTCTGGCACCCCTCTGTCAGTTCGCACCTTCCTGTAACTCTGGTCATAGGGGATATGATATCTGCTTCTACCCTTGGCAGACAGTGCATGCACATGGTACACATATACAGCAGCAAACACCCATACACATAAAATTAATAAACACATAAGCCCCCATAGACATAAAAATAATAAATTTATAAAATATAAAAAATTTAAAAATTTTAAAAACTAAGCTGGGGAAAATGAAAATATTGTATGTGACATTTGAAAGATGAAAGAAAAGTATTTTGTAAAAATTTAAAGAGTCAGGTATAAGCATTAGAAAAAATTATCTAAAATTTCTAATCTAAATGTGAAGAGTAATTTAAGTCTAAAGCATGGAAAAGAAAAAGAAATTAATCAAAACTATCAGTGAACTACTGAAAACAGGAACACAGCACAGAACTCATTCAAAGTATAAAATGCATTATTTGAAAAGCAAGTTGATGAAACTTTTGGGATAGCCAAGAAAAAAATTAATGTATATCTGAAACGAAAGAGACTGAGTTATATTATGGACAGTAAAAGCATGGTAAATTATGTATTTGTACACTTATATTTCTTTCTGATTATTTTTCAAATGATGTGCTTAATGTATTTAGATACTGAGATTCTTTACTTTTCCCTTACAGTATCAATCAGAGTTCAATTAATATAACAAAATATTGGAAAAGGAACGTCAATGAGAAGACACATGTTAGTTCAAAGTCTTTGAAAATAAAGAGAAAACCAATTGACAATAGAACTGAAAGGAGGAGTATATGGCCAGGTGTCATATTACACATTTCAGTCACAGCTCCTTAGGAGGCTGATGATCACATGAACCAGGTGTTTGGAACAAGCCCTGACAACACAGCTAAACACTAAAGGAGGGATGAGAGAGGCCACGGGGTAGAGTGACACAGGCAGGAGCCAGAATTGTGGAGAGGTCCCAAGGCATTGTCATATGGAGGGTCTGAAGACCCATTTCAGGAGAGTGGATGCAGGGAGACTTGCGTGATATTGCTGGGATTCTCGCCTGTAGTAATGATTATATGGTCAGTGAAAACAGTCAGCTTCCCATCTTCTCTGACACTATAAATTGTGTGCTTGTTGATAAAGCTGACTTTGATATTAAAGTACTTGACTTCCTATCTTGACGTTGGACATGACACAGTTTCAAGGACTTCACATAGTTTTGCATAACATCTGCCATTTTCTTCAAGTTGTTCTGGATAGAATGGGACCCATCCAAGCTACAGAGGTGGGCCTCTTGGATCATGCCTCCAGCAGTGCTATCTGATGCATCAATTTCTTGCGTATTCAGTCCATACTGACACAGGGGCCACCAAGGCTCCACCTGGTACCTTCCTTGGCACAAGCTAAGCTTCTGGATCACTTCCCAATCACCAATAGATCAAAGTTCTGCTGCCATCACTCCATGCTTAATTTTAAGTGAAAATAATATGTATATACCTATCATTTATAATATGGATACATTGTGAAGATTCTAAATTTTGCTCAATAGTAGATATGATGCCTTCAGTATTTTTCAAATTTCTGTTGTTGGAATAGTTAAACTCTTTTATACTGGCAGCTTGTAGAATGCAATCTACTGCTATTAACTGTATTCACAAAGCTATGACTCTTTTAAATCGATTGCTTCTGCCTAATTGAAATTTTATTGAGTGTCATCCTAATCCCTTTACTACCAGACTCTATTAGTCATCATTCTACTGTTTCTATGAATTAAACTTTTTGTAGATTCTACGTCTATGTGAGATTCCTGCTTTAATTTCCTAAAGATATCCTGAAAAACCATTACTAAATGATTTAAGATATGCAATGTCAGATCTATAGCTACTAAAATATAAGCTACTACTTATATTTTTATTAAGTTTAACAAAAGCTATGATCAGTGTTTCTGAAACCTCTGATTTCTTGGCCTACAGGCGTTCAGCAGATTAGTGAAAGACTGTCCCTTTTACACCCGGCACGTTTGTTCCACAGTCAGTGCCTTATGGGGCATAGGGAAATCATGTTTCACTAAGATGGAAAGAGGATTGGTTTCTAACTTTTGCTGTCTGCCCCAATTATCACAACACCCATCACTCCCACACTAGACCACCTCTGAAAGAAAAGTGCTAATTGGCTAGATGAAAAGAGACTAATTGGACTTTTGTTGTTGTTGTTGTTCTTGTTAGGAACCATTAGATGAATGACTAATTCACATGGGGGAACTAGGTGGCTTTTTGTCTGTGGAACTTTTAATAAATTCAGAGTGAAACAGTGACGACATGGGTTGGGTTCCTCCCCAACATTTCTTGAAAACTATCATCTTTCCCACTGTGTCTGCCCCTTTATCATCTATACTGGACCTTCTTTTTTTCCCTCTGCCATTAGATATGTGTGTGTTGTTCATTTATTTATTTATTTATTATTTATTTATTTGGAGACAGGGTCTCTTATAGCTCAGGCTATTGTCAAAGTCCCTATGTAGCCAAAGATGACTTTGAACATCTGATCATCCCGACTCTACCTTTCACATACTACCATTACAAGAGTGTACCAGTAAGAATGGTACTCTGGCATTAATCTGGATAAATGTGGCCCAATCCATCCCTTTGCTCTCTTTAGAAGAAGACTGGGATATATTTTTAAGCAACCATGATCATGCCCTCTATTCTTCCCCCAAAAGTCTTAAGTTTGAGGACATAGACAACAGGGAAAAGCCCTTGCTGACCTCACTTCCACTTTACACATATTGATATGGCATGGTAATGTCCTCTCAGCCAGAAGATTGTCTTAACCACTGCTTGAGCGATGGAAGGGCAGAGTGTGCTGCAGCAGTGGTTCTGGATTGAAGGACATCTTGTACTTGAGTAAAAACTGTATCTTTTTTCTCTTGATGGAGATGAATGAACTTCCTGCCCAGCTTTGGAGGTTCAGCCAACAGCTGACCATTCCTTTAGTGTGAACCAAGATAGAAGTTAGTGACTGATGTAAGAGTGGACACTGGCTTCCTGGGTGTTTTAATATTTACCTTAATGTTGAGTTAATGTATTCTTTAAAAATTAATATTTCATCATCTTTTTCTGCTCAGGAAAATTTCACTTCAGTAAAGGTTCCACTTCGTAACTTCTACTACATTGGAATCAATTTGAAAAATAAAGTAATTTCTCTAAATAAAAGAATTACATGGTTACATTATAAATATATACATTATAATATGAATTTTAAGAATTTTTAATAAAACTACTAAATCTAAGATTTTGGCTAACTAAAGTTGTTACATTTCAATTTATAAGAAAAAATATTCAAATACCCAAAAGAAATAATAAACTAGGTTGGTGTCAGAACTTTGGTAAAAATGCAATTTTCAGAATTTTAGTTCTAGTCAGTGGAGTTCCTAGTGTGATCTATGCCCATAAAATGAAGATTGATGTTTAGAAAGATGTCCCTGAGGCATTTCTGGATTCTGAATGGTGAAAGATTCAATTACCTTCAATAAACTGAAGTTAACTATCTCAGGAAAGATGTGGAATACAAATTAGAACAATTGTCAGCAAGCAGTGCTTAAACAGAGCCGTGTTTTGATAAGTGTCAGGTAACCATAAGTCCTGATTTATTGGAAAATACTGTCTATTCTTCTCAGAAAGCTGGAATTTATTGTTTATTCTTTATTTTTCAGCTTACTAAAATTTTCAGGTAATGTGGATAAAAGTACTGTCAGAAGATTCCTGAGCCTTTGAATCTTCCAGTCACATAGATCTTCTAACTTGGGTCTCCTTCTACATTTTCCCTCATCTAGTACAGTCATCATTTTTCTAAAGTATCTATTATTATTGTGTATGTGTGAGTGATTGATGTGTGCTTAGGGGTGCAGAAGTCTTGGTGGACTTATGGCGGTCAGATAATAATTCTGTGGAGTTGGTTCTCTGTATCCACATTGACATGAGTTCTGAAGATCAAATGCAAGTCAGTAGGGTGTCTCTGCAAGCATCTTCACCTACCAAGCCATCTTGCTTATCCTCCCAATTTCATTTGTGTTTTTTAAAGATTTGAAAATTTTTCTTATTTTTAAATCATATTCATTTGTCTGTGCATCTCTCTGTGGGTATGTTTACGTGAATGAGTGCAGAGGCATTGGATTCCCCTGAAGCTGGAGTTCCAACCAGTAACAGAACAACTCCAGCCTTAGGTTAAAAAGAGTGCATGCCCTTGTAAGGGTCTCTGAGGTGTCTTTCTAGACCCCAACATTATATATTTTAAAATGGATTGTTTTCTAACCTTCAAATTTATTTTAAACTGGATCACATGATTCTGAAATCTGGCTTTTAAATCATTTTAGTCAATTAATTTCAAGTTAACATACAAGACAATGAGTTTCATTATCATATATTGATCCACATATCCTTGTAGTTTGCTGATATATGCCTTGCTACCCCCTCTCACCTACTCTCTGACTTTCCAGTGCCCCCTCCTGGATCATTCTCTTGTTCCTCCTGTCACATGTAATATATGAAATCATACATTTTATGTGACAGAAAAAAAGCTCTTTCTTTTTCTGTGTCTGGCTTATTTCACTTAACATAATGATCTATTGTTTGATCTTTCTTATAATTGACATGATTTCATCCTTCAGATGAAAGAAATCTATACATATCTACCACATTTTCTTTATATGTTCATCTACTAATAGACAATGAAGCTGTTTTCATGTCTTGATTCTAGTAAATAGTGTAGCAACAAACCTATGTGTTGTAAACATACTTTTAGTATTATAACCTGGAATTCTACAAGTATATACTCAGAAATAATATAGGGCTTAATTTCTTGCCCAACTAAATTATCTCACTTGCTACAAGAGTGATGACAAGTAGGAAACCAATCTCCTAGAACTATGCATTGGAGTCACCTTAAAATAATCCTTATCTATATATGAAGGTTTAATATATAATAAAGTCTACAGTCAGTAGCAGTAAGATTCACTATCCAATAAACAGTGGTGATCTAAATGGATGCCACGTGGAGGAAAGAAAAATCAATGTCTAATTGTATTGCATGCAAATTCAAGTCCAATGAATAACAAATGTAAATGTGAAAATCATAATTAAAGTGCTACAAATCTGAATGAAAATAAAAATGGAAGTTTAAAAAATGAGTACACAATTGTATCAAAATCTACTTATGTAAATGTAAAGTTCAGTTGGGGAAGTCATGAACCCATACATGTCATTTAAAAATTAAGTTTGCATGGAGAATTTCCATCAAGTATATTAGTAGAGAAAGATAAAATTCAGTGAAAATATGAGAAACATAACAAAGAAGACTGATAAGGAAAAAAGCAGTGTAGAAAAAAAAGATGAATGGCAAAATTACTACTTTTTACATTTTTATGATTGTAATAAATCTATATTCTCCCTTCCCTATATTCCTGTCAAGCTTCCCATATAACTCTCCTTGCTTTCTTTCAAATCCAAGCCTTCTGTTTCATTAATTATTATTGAATGTTCACACACACACACACACGCACACACACACACTCCTAAATATACCCTGCTCAGTTTGCATAATCTTATGAATGTTTTTAGTGCTAGTCATTTGGTATTTGATAACTAATTGGTGTTCTCATCCCTGATACAAATCTAAGTTTCTTATTAATCTGAAATAAAAGCAAAGCAAAACAAACTCAACATCTCATTTGCTATTGAGTAGGCAAGTATTTAAGATTCTCATGGATGTTGAGAAATTTCTTAAATGTATTTTGACCATTTGATATTCATCTGTGAAGAATTCTCTGTTTAGATCTGTACCCCAATTTTGAACTGGATTATTTGGTATTTTGATGTCTAGTTTCTTGAGTTCTTTATATATTTTGGCGGGAGAAAGGGAGATAAGGAGAACTGGGGCTACTCGGTAAAATTTTTAAAAATTAAAATAAAAAATTCTCATAGAAATACCAAGTAAAAATAAAACTTGTTCCACACTTAGGCTGAGAAAAAATAAGATTCTAATAGATACTTCCATGCCACTACCATTGGTGTGGTTAAAGAGACATCCACTCACTAATGCCAGAAATATGGCCTGTTGTAGATGTTTCTGAAATAACCATGATTAAAAATAAATAATAAAACTTTCCTCACCACAGAGTGAAATAATGGTATAAAGTTCCTCAGTAAACTTTAAAATGTGTGTATGTTTCCCTGCTCTTGGTGATTTCAGATATTTTGTATTTATAGATCCTAGGAAATAAATATATATGTCATAAAACTAAAGCATATGGATGAAAACATTTTATACAGGTTAAAGTAGCCATTTTCTCTCCAAACCTGGCATAAGGGGCCACCACATCCTATTCTTTTTCACCTCTCCTACTATCCATCTGCATGTCCATCACTTTTCCTATCCATCATGGATGTTTGTTCTATGAACTTGGGTAGTTTCTCTTGTTCAGTATAAAATATCATTCCAGAGTACAATGACTTCAGAAATAGATTCTAAATAAATGTCTGTCCAGCACAGAAAAATAACATGCTGGTTTTCAACCTCTTTGCATTTGCCAATCTCACAGACCATACTGAACTGAACAATTAATTGTAGGGTGACATATAAGAGCTTCTTTGACAGAGAAGAGAGACCAAGTTCATAGTTAATCCCACTTACTGGGGTGGCTCCTAATTTTATCTAATTTAATGTTTTCTTACCGCCCACATAGTGATCCCCATAGAGTAATGAAAAAATAGAATCAAGTAATCAGTAATTATTGAGGCAAAAGCAAAATTAGGAATAATATCCATCTGGTATCCAAATACTTGACATTTATAATTTGGCAAATTGCAGGTATTTTAGCATGTATTAATAGCAAAAGTGCTATAATATTTTACTTGTTAAATACATATATATGCATATATAATGTTATATATATTTGTATAAATGTCACAAGAATTAAAACACATATTATCAGCACTCATATTTTGAGTACTGCAATGTGCAACACTTTATCTCTCTTTTTCCCAGTACTCTACCTGAAAAATGAACACTTCAAATCTTCAAATCCACTTTTAAGTTTAAAAGTTCATATTAAAGTTATTATCTTGAAATTCAGTTTAATCTATACTTAAGTGATTGTCATTATCTTTCTATTATAAGACCCTGAACAGAGTAGTTAACCTGTCTAAGCCTCAGTTTCCTCCGTGTTAAATGTTACCAATACTAGAAACTACCCAGTAAGGCAATTTTAAAGATCAATTAATCCTTTTTAACCTATGTCATTCTTGAAGAAGAGTTCAACTATATCAAGGATTATGTATTACTTTTAATAGTGATATCAGGCATCTGACAGTCAAAGAGTTAAGTGACCTACCTAGAATGTCAGGTCAAACTGATGGAAAAAAGATCTTGAATTTTTGTTATTAAAAATCCTTTTCCTTACCATTGTGTCACCCAAAGATGGGCTGACTTTTTAAGTAACTGTATTATTTATTAGTGTCCATCCTATGGGAATGGGTAGAAGTGAATTTAGTCGCTGAATCAAATCATGATCTCCTCAGTCTCTCACCATTCTAATGAAATACGGATGGGAGAAATGCGATCCTGATTCTTTTCAGCAGTGACTGGGGAAGTTAAAAAAAAGTGGAGGCTAATAATAGCAATCATGGCAATGCCTGTGATATTTCACCATTATCAAATCTGTCTCAGCTAACTCTGTTTCACAAGGTTCACTGGTGTTGATTTTCTGTTCCCAGTGATTGACAATTGTGGGTATTAAAAATGGGAGGTCATGTCCCCTCTGATCAGCATTTCTGTAAACAAGTGTTGGCAATCTACGACATGTGACAGTCTCTAGATACAGGGTCAGTCATAGCATCTGGGTCTTAATTACTTGGGTTTGCAAAACTTCAAGTGACATTGATACTCATTTTTGTTCAAGGAATGAGACAAAATGCATCTTTAAAAAGAAATTATCTGAAATTTATTTATTTCTATTTAATGTGTAGGGATGCTTTGACTGCACATATATCTGTGCTGTACACGCATGCTTGGTGCCCACAGAGGGCAGAAGACAGAACTGGAGTTACAGACAGCTGTGAGTCACTTGTGAGTGCTGCAAATAGAACCTGGGTATTCTAAAGCAGCCAGTGATCTTAACCACTGAGCCATCTCTCCAGTCCAAGGATATTTTCTAATAAGAATAAAAAAAAAAACAAAAAGCAAAGAACACTCCTCTGAGAAGTTTAAGCACAGGGTTATGCTTTCTCCCTCATCAGATTAGAAGCTTTAATATGGTAACTTTTAATAAGGCAATCTGTCTTAAATGAATCTGCTCCTCAGAGGGCAGTAAAAAAATTAAAATGAGGGTTTATGGAGATGGCTTAGTAGGTAAACTGCCTGTAGCAGAACATGTAAACTGAGTTCAGATCCCCAATTCTCACATATTAAAACTAGGTGTATGTAACTGTAGCAGGGAGGTGGAAACAGGTGCACATCTTCTAGCCTTGTTGGCTAGTTAGTGACTAGTTCACCTTTGAGTAGTGATGTTAGTGAAACTTTATGGTTGTAGCTTCTATATTACTAGGAGATACCATCTCATAACAAACTACATGATTTTTTGGCTCTTATAATCTGCCTGCCCCTCTTCCACAATGTTCTTTCTGTGCAGGAATTGGGTTGTAGATACATCTGTGGGGTCGAGCGCCACAATTTTTCACTTTGATTGGTTATAGTTTTCTGAGTCAAAGCATATAGTTTCTTCATCTATTGCAAAGAGATTTTTTTTTCTTGATGAGGGGTGAGCACAACACTTATCTGTGGGTATAAAGACAAATACTTAGAGATCACACTGTTTTAGTGAAGTGATGGTTTCAACTTCTCCAAAATACATGACTTCACTGAGGAGTTGGCTAGGTTTCCAGTACCAGGTGTGAAATCTCTCTTGTTGAGTGAGGCATGAGTCCAGTTAGAGAGCTGTTGCTTGCAACCAACGTATGCATACCACTATGGAACCTTTGTGGTGATTGCACTGAGAGGACTGGGTTTCACCAGACCTCACTAAGCCTTACTCTAGCCTCTTGACAACCAGGGAAGCAGTTCCAGAAAAAGCAAGGAACAAAGAACAATCAAACTTCAGGGACCTTGACAACAGGACTGCCAGGGAACCAGCACATTCTGCACATAGTGGGCTCAGAGCAGACCCACTTTTCTCATGGTGATAACCAGCCTCTCCAACTAATCCTAGCCATTTAGAGCATACACATATGATTGCCACTTGTTTAAGCCAATTGTAGTTAAGATGACCTTACTTCCTTAGACATTCCCCTTCATCAGGCTTAAAAAGGGATCTCAAGGTCTTCTGCCATCTTGTTTGTGTGTGTGTGTGTGTGTGTGTGTGTGTGTGT
>PVIU01009412.1:0-76503 GCA_004026605.1 Ondatra zibethicus
ATCACCTTTAGCTATGAATTCACTTCCCTATTGACCCCTGAACTTTGAAACACGGGATTTGATGAAGACATCCAATTTGGAACTGGGTTTTCCAATATCTCTTACTCTCTATACACTGTCCAGTTGAGGGACTCTGTGTTACTTCCTATCTAAACAAGAAGCTTCTCTTATGTGGGTTGAATTGGGTACTGATCTACAGATGTAACAGCATGTCACTAAGAGTTATTGTATTGCTTTGTTTCTTTAGCAAAAAAATTGAAGTTGGCTTTCCCCTAGGTCAGTGATACTCAACCTGTGGGTCTTGACCTTTGAGGATCACATATCAGATATCCTGAATATCAGATATTTACACTATGATTCATAATAGTAGCAAAATTACAGTTATGAAGTAGCAATGAAATTATTTTATGGTTGGGGTCACCACTACATGAAGAAATGTATTAAAGGGTCCCATTATTAGGAAACATGAGAAGCCCTGTCCCAGGCCCATGTTTTATCTAGTTTTAGGTTCTTGAATACCTTAGCTTGTGACATGTACAGGTTCCATCTCATAGAGTGGGCTTTAATTTCAATCAGAAAGTGGTTGGTTATTCAGATTATAATTGCATCATTATTGCATTAGTATAACATGCAGGTAGATTTTCTAATATAGCCAAAGAACCAAATTCATTGATTTCTCTAAAGAAGATTGATGTCTTATTTGATAATATTTGATTTAGTCCTTATTTGTATATTAACCTGTTCTTATTTTTTGGATTCTGTTAACTAGTGTTGGTTTCTACTTCTTTCCCATAAGATTAAACCTTCTTTTGTGTTTTCCTATAATGAATATATTTACTCTTATTATATTTTATGTAATGCTTAGTTTTCATTTGTTTTAAATGAATTCTGCAATTTGATTTGCTTTAAAACTTACAATGGAACCAAAACAAATAAAAGTTGAGTAACATATTGTTTAATTTTAAAATCTCCTCCTCATTTAATGGTAGAAATTTTCTATAGATCTTCTTTCTACTCTATTAGGTGTTGGCTATTTATGGGTATTAAATAGTTGATATAATTGAGAAACTTAATTTTTACTTCTTTTAAATGTAATTGATTTAAATATGACTGCTTACATGTACTAGAAGCTTATATTTAACAAAATAGCTAAGGTTTCCACACAACTTGTTTTCCATGTCTGTGTACTAAAACAGAAATTATTAGATTTCAAAAAATTAAAGGGGGAGGTTAACAAGACTTGTGTGTTATAATCTCCTCATCTGATGCAAAATGCACAATAAAATCTTGATCCCAAATAACATTTTATTCATGAGTCACATTAGAAATTGCTGGATCCTTTGCAAAGCTTTCAATGTTTGTTGACTATGGGGTTGACAATCTTGAATTCATTAATGATAAATGGAAATTTCCATTCTGTGATACTGTTCTATTTTCATAACTTATAAAGTTTAAATAAGTGACCCTGATAAGCAGATATAAATTAAATTTAGTTTCATTGAGTAATATGAGTGACATGTGCTTCAAAACATTATTTTCAGTTATGTTGTTCTTGCCCCTGCTTCTCAGATTCAGTGTCTATAGAAGGCATCATGCTTCACTGAGTGACAGAATAGAGCTTTCCATATTAATATCTCAGAAAAAGTTTAAAAACAAGAGCACAAACAAACACACAAGCAAACACAGAGAAAGATCAAAGTTGAATTGATGGATGAACCTATAAATAACTAGGCTTATACTCTGAACTTCTGATACAGTTTTGTAACTGCATAAAAATAGGATTCTTTTATCATATTGCAGAAAATGATTACAATTCTCATACTCCATAATTATCATGATTTTACTTTTTCTTTGTGAAATATTTCAGTAATTTATCTCACAATTTTGATTATGCCGAATAAATAAATGGCAGGCACTGATGTGGCGGCCTGAAAGCTAAAGATGTATCATATTATTATAGTTCTTCAAATCGAAGGTGATTATAAGTAAAAATTCATAAAGAATTACCATTTTATTAAAAAGAAACTTTAAATCTTGAGTTTTAGAGACTAGCATCAGATATTCCAGTTATTAACAAAAGTCCTCAGGGATTCTCCGAACAATACTTTCCAAAAATAAAGCTCTCGTCTTTTGGTACCACATTAAAATACCACCCCAATGCTAGTAACAGTGCAGAGAAGATAATAAAATAGCTTTAAGAATATCTGTGAACATAGGGGCCTTTCACAGTGAACATCCTTTAGGATATTGTCACATTGTTAGACTACGAACACAATAGTTCCTTTATGAAAAGGCACCGTAAGAGAGATTAATTTTAGAAGTACAGGATCAGAGAAATGTCTCTACTGATTCGGGTTATTTGTTGAACTCTAAAAATGTGTCAAGAGTAACAAATCGATATGACATGTCCAGTCAAGGTTCTGTTTTAAGCAGAATTCATGGTTTGCAGGACACTGCTATATATTTAATTTTATTTTTTCAACCACGAATAGGAGTCTTTGTTTGCAGACAGGGTGAACACCTGTGTAATCTTTAAACGTTTACAGACATGTCTTTAAAAGCTCACTGGTACAGTAAAGATTTAATCTATCAAAGAGGTATAAATAATGCAGACACAGCCTTAGGTGCCAATTCTTCCCACAGCAGGTAGGAAAACATAACAGTAAGAATTTCTTTGCTGATTTTCACATAGCTCTCATAACACTGCCAAGAAGAGCAGAGGGGAGCAGTAAAGTTCTGGAGATGCAGCCTTGGTTTATTAATGATATGCTAGCATCTAAAAGTTGAAGATAGGTTTCTGGCAAAGCAACATTATGCACAAAATCAAGCAAGATTCATATGATTTCATGTCCAAATCATGATTCTCATTTGAAAAACCTTCTAACTAAAAAGAGGATGAATGATGTAAGAATGATGTTATAATCTTTGCACCGGGGCACTGCCCTCTCATATTTTTGTAATCTAATATGAAAGCAGTTCAAGGTCATCTAACTCATAAAACCATCTCCTTTGGCGTGAGACATTCAATCTCAATTGTTAGGTAACCATTTTAAAACAGGAAGCATGATGTAGAAACATTATGGTGTCTTGTCTAATGGAGAGTGAAAAGAGAAAGACGTAGGGGTTAATCTAAATACTAGGATATATCAGGGAAGACAAAGAGAGAATATTTGAGTAGTAACTATGATTCAAAAGAAAATTGGTCATGGGTCAGTTGTTCTGGGAAGCTTCACTAGGGAAAAAGGTGAAAATTTACAAGGACAGAGTTTGGCATAGGCTGTTGGAGTGGCAGAGAGTTGTTTTTTTTTCTTTAACAGGCATTAATGAAGGACTGAAAAACTTAGCACAGTAACTAACACAAGGCAACTTCTTTTAGTTGAAAGAATTAGTTTGCTAAAGTAATTGAGAATGAACACACAGCTATTTATTTTTGAAAAATCCCTCAGAGATTTAATTTCAAGACTGGAATTTAAAAGAAAAATCATAGACTAATTTAAAGAAAAATTAGTGTCTAGGAAGATTATCTCTACAAACAGATGCCAGTGTAGTGCAGTTGCTCAACAAACACTTGTTCCAGAAATGAATTACTTGAAGTATTACTAATAGGTATTTACTATCTATTAAAATCTTAGCTTAAGTGTTTCGCACAGACAGAAATATATCAAAAGGACATACATTTCTAATGTATGTCTTCTTTCTAAGGAAACCCCCATTCTGTTTAGAATGTATACAAAATAAAGTCAGGCATTAAATGAAAACATGCTTGCGATTTCTATGATTGGGTATGGCAGGCCAGTCAACTGTTTTCTCAGGAAATGTAAGCTTCAAGCTCCCTTAGCCTATTCCTTTACTCAGTAAAACCTGTTGTTTAACATTTAATTTTGTCTTCTAGAAAACAAAACCAAAAATGTATGTTTTCCTCCTTTCTGTCTTTTCACAGGAACATCCCCCTTTCTTATTCTGTTTAGCACACTTCTCATAAATGGTTATTTCCCACCATTGGCCCAAGTTATCTCGGTATCCTTAATATAGTACAAGGTCACTAAATTTTGATTGTATTATATATTTTCAAGTGTAATGGTATCAGCACCACAGTTGAAACTTACCAAATGGATGTGGTTTTCATAATATACTTTTAATTTTAGATATTTCATTTTTCTACATGAATTCAGATACACACATATATGTCCTTATGTGTGTTTGCTGCATGGATGTGTCATATGCTAAAATAGCCATCTGTATATATGTGTGTATTCTTGTTGGTAGTGGTGTCTGCAATTCAACTTGTCTTTAGCTAACATAAAGAAAACTTGAAGCATCAAGTATCGGCCCAGCCAGGCTTTAATTTGTTGGATTCTTTTGCAGAAGGTGTGCCCATGAAACAGATCATGCAGTAATTTCAGAGAAAGGAGGACCCAAATGTTCTACATTAGCATTTTTCATATCTTTGGGCATTTTTCTTTGTTTCATTCTGTTCTGGAAATCTCCATCTGGACTTCAGAGCCTCTGTGTTGCATTTTGAAACATGTGACTTTTCTTGGAAAACAATTTTGTCTCTTTAATTCTTTTAACAAAATCAGAAGGTAAAGATGAACTACAAACACAAAAGCATCCTATTCTGATTTTTTCAATGTATTTAATAGTAGGAAATGTATTTAAAAAAAGAAATTTCAATAACAATTTATAACAGAGATAATTTCAATTTGATTATATCACCTAATCTTAAGAAATGCTCTATTTTATCTTTTTATTTCTGATGAAATTGAAAATCAGATATCAAGCATTTTGGCAATAATGAACAATTTATTGCACGGTGGACAAAAGAACTGAGTGTCCTTTCTCCATATCTCAGAGTCAATCCATGAATTGTTTCATGCTCCTTAGGAATCTTTTACAAATGTCTTCCTATGTCCAGAAGCATTGAAGCATTGAGTTATTACTGAAAAGCTTGTCCAGCCTTGCCCAGATTAACTTCCTACCATGATTCTGAGTCTGCAGAGAATGGAAGGATGCAGGGAAGAAAAGAACTGAAGTGATACAACTGATCTGTGTGCATATGTGTGTGTGCAGGGGCATGCACTCTTGACAGCACCATGGAATGCATGTATATAGAGGTCATAGAGTGACTTTCAGAGTTCAATATTTACCTTCTGCTATGTAGAGACAGTCTGTCACTTTCTTCTGCTGCTACATTGCTTATGTTAGGCTTAGACTAAGTTACGTAGATTGCCAGCTTCTGCGGAGATTTTCTGTTTACACCTTCCATCTACTCCAAAAAGTGCTAGGATCACAGATCTATCTTGTCTAATATAGTTGTAATCTTATTTGTCCAAGGCCTGAAGTTGAGTTACCAACCTTGTGATACAGAAACTTTTAGCAGCTGAGCCATATCCCTGCCTCATAGTTGATGTTTCAGCTGATGACAGGGAAGTGCCCTATTACTCATACATCATTATAAGGCTCAGAGTCATAGTGTTTGAGATAGAAGTAGAGGATTAGGAGATATGGGGATTTGAAGCGGTGGGAGAAATAAGGTTAATGAGGGAGTAGGAGTTGGATACAGGTGTGGAGGGGTTTTATGGTCCTCAAATACTGTCAGTTTTTTTGGGGCTGCAAATATTGTGATTCATCTTTTAAGGCAGAGACACAAGCACAGAGGTAGAGTTAGAATCAAGGTGGGGAAAGGGTTAAAGGAAAGGCAGATCCTCTTAGTGTTAGACCTATAAAACTTCAGCAGTGCATAGAAGCCACAATTCCAGCAGCTCTTGGTGACTCTGTTCCACTGTAAACTGAAGTTTTAAATTATTTTCTCTGGGCAAAAAGGAAAAATACGTAAGAAAGCTGAAGCCAAAGTCATTCACCTAGCCAAGCTCTCTTTGGGAATTTAAAATGTCTTAACTTATTTCTGCCTTTACATAATATACCTTCTGAGTCTATTGGATCTACATGGGTGAAACCATGTTGTTGTTTTTACCCTTTGCTCTTTTAGCTCTTTGCTCTTTGGGGGGTCCATCACCCACATCCCAAATAAATCACACAGAGGCTTTTTCTTTCTTATAGCTCCCCAGCCTTAGTTTGGTTTTGCTAGCCAGTTTTTCTTAACTTAAATTATCCCATCTACCTTTTGCCCCTGGGCTTTTATCTTTCTCTATTTCTGTATATCTTTCTTTACTCTTTACTCTGTGACTTGTTTTGTAGCTAGGTGGTTGTCCTCTACTCTTCTCTCTCCTTTTCTCAGTCCTTGATATTTTCTTACCACATGATATTTTCTTCTCATCCTGTTTATTCTCTCTGCCTGCCAGTCCTGCCTATCCTTTCTTATGCCTTGATGTTGGCTGTTCAGCTCTTTATTAGACCAATCAGGTATTTTATATAGGAAAAGTAACACAGCTTCACAGAGTTAAGCAAATGCAACATAAAAGAATGCAACACATCTCTGCATCATTAAAACAAATGTTCCACAGCATAAACAAATGTAACACATCTTCAACCAATATTCTACAACAAAACCCTATTCATTTTCTCACACAAACCAGGCATCCTACATCAAAGTGGAATTGTGGGTGGTCTTCTTCCCTTCTTTTGTGTCCGTTTTTCTGGAAATGTACTTGGGAAAACTGAAGTTCTTGAACTATAACAAAAGTCTGAGAAGGAAGTCTTGCTTGGCCAATGTTTTCTGAAGAGCTCACATAATTTTCTAGTTCTAAGTCAAGAACCAGATTTGCCATGTCACTTAGTAGGAACCTGAAGCTTTAGTCTTTAGATGCCTGACACAGAGGCATTAACTCAGAACTACAACATAGTCACTATAAATGTTATCCATAAAGTGTTAACTGAAAAGAAGGAAGCTGCTATTGCTCTTTCTTAGTTTGAAATTCAGCAAGTATTTTTCTCTCCAATTCATTGACATAGGAATCCACAATTTTTGGAAACAGTTATTAATATTGATGAATGCACCAGATTAATCAGGTCAGTTTTTATTTTGACTAAAGGCCATTTAACTCTAGTATGTGAATCAATGAGATTTTGTGACTGAACATTTTCTAAGACAGTTTCTGCAAATGCACCTCTAGTCTCCACTGCTATGAGAATAGTACATTTCACTAAGTATTTTTAGTATTCAAAGGACACAGGAAGCATCAGGATACAACTCATCACTCCTGCCTGCTGAGTCTCTGGTCATCTGGGAATGAGCCTAAGAGAGAGTGAGCGTGGGGAGAAGAATACATCAAAGTGAAGCCATACCCACTAGAAGAGCAAATTTCAAGACTCTTTAAGTTTTTATTCCCATTTTTCCTTTTTGATTTCAGTTTTATAAACATTATAAAGCTCTGTAAATGATAAGTGTCTGGAGCTCTGATGTCAAACCTCTTTTTCCTGCCCAGGTAGCCAGTTCTGTCCGACTCAGAAATGGCTCTCCCAGCCTCCTGAAAGGATGAGTGATGTAATTTGTGAATATGGTCATTGAAGGTTGCTTGTTATCTAAGAATAAAGTAACTGTCATAGCTAATACATTTTTTTTCCTCTTTACTCTCCTTGTGGGAGAAATCGATTTGACATTTGACCTTAGAAAACAGGAAGTTGAAAGTTTACCCGTGGGCTTGACTAGGACTGCCGTGAAAATTCCAGGCCCTGGATAACTGAAGTAGATGTTTCTTCCAGTTCTGAGGGTGGAAATTCAAGGTAAGGATACCAGAAGACTTAATCTTCTCTAAGATATTAGAGATCTCTTGCTAGCTGGCAGGCAGATGGCTGGAGAGAACAAGAGAATGGGAGCATGAGGAGAGAGAGAGAAGGGTGTGTGTGTGTTGTTTGCGGGTATGTGTGTGTGAGAGAGAGAGATAAGAGAGAACAAATTCTTTTTGTATTTATTTTATTTTTCTTTTTTTAAAAAAGAAACTATCTTTTTTATTTTATATACCAATCCCAGTTCCCTCTGTCTCCCCTCCTCCCATTCCCTTCACCTATCTCCCCCACCCACTCCTCAGACAGGGTAAGGCACATTGCTTAGGGGAAGGTGCAGTGTCCTTCCTACTATATCTAAGTTAAGCAAGGTATCCATCCAAAGAGAGTGGATTCCCAAAAGGTCAGTACAAGCAGTAGGGATATATCCTGATGCCACTGCCCAGCTATCTGCCCCAATTGTCACCCATATTGAGAGGGCCTACTTTGGTCCTATGCTGGTTCCTTCCCTGTCAGGTCAGAGTTGGTCGGCTCCCATTAGCTCAGGTAAGCTGTTTCAGTGGGTGTCCCCATTATAGTCTTGACCTCTTTGCTCATATTCTCACTCCTTCCACTCTTCAGGTGGACTTTGGTAGCTCAGTCCAGTGCTCTGATGCGGGTCTCGTCTCTGTTTCCATGAGTTGCTGGATGAAGGTTCTATGGTGAGATTTAAGATATTCATCAATCTGAGTACAGGACAAGGCCAGTTCAGCCACCCTCTCCTCTATTACTTAGTGTCTTAATTGGGGCCATTCTTGTGGTTTCCTGGGAATTTCTCTAGGGTCAGGTTTCTTGATAAAGGCTCCCTCAATCAAAGTATCTCTTTCCTTGCTCTCATCTCTGTCTTTCCTCCGTCTCGACTATCCCATTCCCTCAAGTTCTCCTCAACACTTCCCTTCTCCCCTTCTTTTTCCCTTCTACCCTCCCTTCTCCACCCACCCCTATGCTCCCAATTTTGTCGGGAGATCTCGTCTATTTCCCCTTTCCAGGTGGATCTATGCGTGTTTTTCTTAGGGTTCACCTTTGTTACTTAGCTTCTCTAGGATCATGAACTATAGGCTCAATATCCTTTTCATTACATCTAGTATCCAATTATGAGTGAGTACATTCCATGTTCATCTTTCTGGGTCTGTGTTACCTCACTCAGGATATTTTTTTCCTAGTTCCATCCATTTGCATGCAAATTTCAAGATGTCATTGATTTTACCTCTCAGTAGTACTCCAATATGTAAATGTGCCACATTTTCTTTATCTATTCTTTGGTCGAGGGGCATCTAGGTTGTTTCCAGTTTCTGGCTATTATAAATAATGCTGCTATGAACATAATTGAACAGATGTTCTTGTAGTATGATTGAGCATCTTTTGAGTATATTTCTGTGTCCTGAGGTAAGTTGATTCTCAATTTTTAGAGAAACCACCATACTGATTTCCAAAGTGGTTGCACAAGTTTACACTCCCACCAGCAATGGAGGAATGGAAAACATATTCTTGTAATAGGATTCCTTTTATTATGAGAGTCACACTGTCACAACCTAAACCCAGTATAATTATTTTCTATGAGTGCCAGATCCTAATATAATCAAGATCTAGGGTAATAGCTAAAGTTTCATTATTTTCAGGAACAAAGCATATTGTCCATAATATGTATTTGGTTTGAGGAGGAATTCAGGAGGAACGACTGCAGGTATTCTAAACTCAGTTTAGTTGGAAGAAGGTAGTATATCTCATTAGAGCCTATCTGGAGAAATGGAACAGTAAAATGAATGTTTACTCCATTTAAAAGTAAGTGAGGAGCAGAAACATGTAAGGAAGGGGTTTAAATGTCACTTCATGGATTGTTTCATATACACAATACTGGATGGGAGTTTGCTGCGATAAACATCAAGGCCAAAAGTCACTTGTAGAGAAAAGGATTTATTGACTTATATTTCAGTCTATCATTGGGGGAAGTCAGGGCAGTAGAAACTCAAAGCAGATCCTGAAGTCAGGAACTGAAACAGGCCACAGAGGAACAACTGCTTACTGGCTTGCTTTACAGGGCTTGCTCAACCTGCTTTTTTATTCAACCGAGAGCCACTTGCTGAGTGGTGGCCTCAGCTGCAGTGGAATAAGCCCTTCTAACTCATAAATTATTAATCCAGAAATTGGCCTACAGACTCGCCTGCCAACCATTCTGATGGAATTAGGTCATCCGTTGTGATCATCTCTTAACAGATGCACCTGGATGATGCCAAGTTGACAAAAAACCTAACTAATATAATAGAAAACCCCAGGAACATCTTGACTTCAACTCTCAGTTTCCTTTTCTGTAAAAAGGAGGCAGTTTAACATCCTTCTCGGGCTGCTGTTAGGAGAATGACATGAAAGTGTATAAATTATTTAGAACAATGATAATAGATTAGTAACACATTGATAAATGGAGTGATTATTTTTATTCTGACATTTCTCCTTCCTGTCTCATTACAGCCATGTTTGCTTCAGCAGTATAAAAAATAATTATTTTTATTCAAATTAAGCATAGCTTAACATCTATGCTTAATGGTGTGTAGCATTAATAGCTGTTCTACATATTATTAAGTATGTGTCTGATTGACTTTGTAATAATTTTAATTGCAACATGAAATTCCTTTCATGCATGCTCAGTCATCAAAGCCTCCTGCTTTTGACATGTGGTTGACTGCTTTCAAACTGAAAGGATTACAGAGAACATTGGCCAAATATAGTATAACTAATGGACCTGAGGTGAGCAGGACATCAAAGAAAGAACACGAGGTTAGGGATCATGTCGATCAAGGACTGAAAGCTGTAGTTTCATTACCACAACTTACTCAAGCTTCTAAAAGCTTTCCTTTATAGAACAAGGCTAGTAGTAGCTAGGATCAAGGGTTTTATGAGGAATAAAAATGCAACCAAGTAAAGATGATCAAAGGTAATCTGGGACTACAGGTAGGGGGATATATTAGACAGGCATTTAAGCCAGTTATTTCTGTTTTATAATTTTGTACTTTTTCTTGAAATCTATTGCATTGACCACCTCAGTTTTGCTTGTAAAATGTTATCCTCGCCTCTTCTCTAAATTTCAACAAAGGCAGATCAATAAACAACATCACAGCATGTCTGGTATTGTGCACTTCATAGATGACGGAGAGCTGAGGCTGCAGCAGTCGCTCCACCTCTTTCTCTTTACATTTCTGTTTCTCTAGGTCTCTCCTGCAGTTGGCAGAATGTTCAGAGTTACACATTCCTGTAGTATTGAGTCATCAGTGCCTTGTGCTTTCTCAAAGAAAAGAAGCACTTTTGAGACAAGAGGAAATAGGACTGTCAAGTAGGAAAAGAGCTCAAAGAATAGACAGTCTTCCAGTTTGGTACAATAAATATGTCATAGGCTATATAAGAATTTGTTTAAGAGAATTTTATAATCTCTGTCTGAGTCTGTGCTATGCTTCCAAAAGGGAAACTGAGGCTTCTCCTCCTAAATTAGAACATATTTTCTCCTTGTTTGAATATCAAATTTTCAAGATTGTGATTATAGTCTTTGGTCTCTCTCTATATATTTTATGCTAGCCTGTGCACAGTTGGATTGGGTGGTCTGAGCTATGCAGATGCTGGCTCCAAACTGTCATCAAGGGAGAAGCTCCTCTCTAGGATGATCAGCCTTTCAGGAGTAGGCCTGTCTAGGAGCAGTCAAATATCTCAGGAGGCAAAGTTAGAGCCTCTAACTGTTTGAGCCATATTTGACCACTTTTAATTTTCCTGCTCATCTTGACTAACTCTTCTCTCTGAGATCTTTGAAATAGTGTAATATGGTAGTTTAAATCTCAACAAATCTATTTGCTAAGATGAATGATCAAGAGTATCAGTGGGATATTTTTAAAGATTTATTCATTGTATCCACTGATAAAATATATCTTCTTGTGTGTTTGTGTATATCACATGGCAGAAACCAAAAGAGGGTGCTATATCTCATGGATCTGGAATTATAAGTGGTTGCTATCTGCCAGATATAGGTGCAAGAAACTGAACCTATGTCCTCTGCAAGAGCTGAAAGCACACGTAACCTCCGAACCATCTTTCTAGCTCTGCCAATGGAATATTGCTATATTTCATAGCTGTGACTAACACTTTTTACATAACACCATGAGCAAAGTTGCTAATGACCTCTAAGATTGTTATTTAATGTATTTCCTTACTCCATTTCTGTTTCTACAATAGAGCAGTGAGGCTTGATTATTTGTAATTTATGTGGGTGTGTTTGTTAAGTTCACGTTTTAAGAGCATGTGATCACATTTTGTGAGAGCATAGTGAAATATTACAACATGCTGAAGAAGCAGATAGACAAGTGTACACATTCCAAAGGGACCAAGCACTAGGTGTTGACTACTTGCTTTATAACAAGATATTCTCTGGAGATATAATTCACACTCATGAAAGAGTTGAAAATTCGTCCTAGTTAGCAAGTCACTTCTTAAACGTTCTAAACACTCAACTGTACAATAATAGCAATCACATTTCAACAAGTTTTCAAGGAACAAACCTTATTTATACCGTGGGAAGCATGGTTGAACTATTGGACTGAAAGGTTTAGGGTCATGTGTAAGTGTAAATGATGTGAATAATTATATATATATATAATTGCATGTATACTCACATATGGATATAAATATGTATGTGTATGTATGTTTGTATATATGTTTTTTACTTCTGCTTCCTAGAAGCTATGATACTTTTATGTGTTTAAAATATTATGATTACTACAAAGTTATTTAGAGATAATTGGCATTATATGGCTTATTTTCCCCTTAGATTACATTAAAACTTTCATAAACTTGTTTCCACCTTTCATAGGTTAATTTCAGAAAATCTAAGTTATGCTTGTGTCTCATTTCCCTTTATTTCATGCCTTCAGAAAGGTTAGGTAACTCATCACAGTTCACATTCTGATCATTGCCAATCATACATGAGGGCATAGTGTGCTGAGTGTGGTTGTGCACACTTGCTATCATATGAGAAGGTCTTGGGAATGCTGTCAAGATTATTATTACATTTTTTAACCACAAATTCTACTTCCTACCTCCTTTCTGTTTCTTAAGATGGAAGAAACAGATCTCCATATTTATTTCTTTATTATTTTTAAATTACTGCATCTACACCAGGCATCAAATCTGTGGTAATGTCATAAGTGTGAAAAAACAGACATGGCTTTATGCTCACTAACACTACTGTGCTCCTGAGACAAAAAATTGTTCCTTGGGGACCATCAGTGTTTGTTGCAGTGGTTTTCAACTAGTTGAATTCCAAACAGATAACAGAATAACCTATTTAGCTGAAAATCACCTGAGGGCAAATGCTTTAATATACTCACAAATTCCACTGCAGCATCCATGTTGGTGTTTGACCAAAAGAGGAAGAATTGTAAAACTAGACACACCCAATTGCTGTCATAATGCCAAAGACTGAGAACAAATCTTGGGGCAGAAGGAAGTGTTTTCATTAGAACAGTCTGAAAATTACCACTAGTTCCCACAAGTATAGCTTATATTAATGCAGACAGAACTCAAAGACTTTTAGAATTGAGTAAATTTAGTGAGCTTTCTACACATAACTATACATGATTTTTCAATAGTGCTCCCAAAATTAATTTATAATACAGAAATCAAACCATAGATGACATGGTCAGAAATCCCATATGTTGATTGGTTATTTTGGTAGCCTGAAAACAACTTGTTTTAATTATTTGTGCAACTTTCAAATATAATTTACAACAAACATATTGATAAATAGAAACTACCTCAAAACAGAGAAAAGAGTGACACAGAATAAGTTACAGATATTTTTGTCAATAAAAATAGTTTTAGTCAATCTAGCTAGAGAAGATGTTGATAATCTTGAAAGACTGGGGAATACCAATAATTAAATAAAAGGTTTAATGGGGAAACATTTTTGCTAGCTCCCTTTAGAAGTACTTTTTAACTAATCTAATTGATTTTCTAGGAATTGAGTTTAGCACAATTTTTAGTAGCTCTTTAGGTCCTTTCTGTACTTATGCCATAGAAGACACTGTTGAGAAAAAGCATTTTATTTCAAGATAGTGAATATTATTTAGATTATGTACCCTCAAAGTTCTCATGAGAAACAGTTTCACAGTGTGGATGAATATAAGCACATGTATGATGGGAGTGAATGGAAGAGGGGGAAGATTTTTAATAAGTAGCTTACAAAACTATGAAGTCTGATACATTCTGTGGGGTCTTTGTACACTGCGTGAAGATATATTGCTGTAATTAGTTTAATAAAAAGCTGAACGGCCAATAGTTAGGCAGGGAGGAGTAGGTGGGACTTCTGGGCAGAGAGAGAAAGAAGAGCACAATCTAGGCACTCAGGAGGCAAGGCACAAGGAGGAAACAGGATGGGCAGTATGGAGATAAGGTAAAAACATCATAAGACAAAGCATAGATTATATAGATAGCTTAATACAGGTTATAAGGGCAAGTGGGATAAGCCTAAACTGAAACAGAACTTTCATAATTAATAATAAGTCTCCATGTAGTTACTGGTAGCTGGCTGGTGGGATAGAGAAAGACTCATTACAAATGACATCCAAAGTGGGAGTATGCATATCCACACAGAACCTAAGGAAGCTTTCCAAACACACAAACATGGAGCCAGACACCTTCCTAGTCCACAGTCTCATAGACAGCACACAGAGATGTGGCTCTGGCTTTTGCCTGCAGGCTGGAGCCAGCTGCCAGGGCCATGCACATGTGCTAAGCTGAGTCACACAGTAGGTGATATGACAGTTTAAGATTTGTCTCATCTGGTCAGAGAAAGCTGCAGGTACTCAGTAAACCTCTAAAAAGGTACATTATGTTTAAAAATGTGTTTAAATGCTAAAAAAAGAAAAGAGAATGAGTATAGATAGGCTAATCATAATAATAATGTCTTTAAAGAGAGAGTAAAGTAATATAAAAGAAGTCACACAAAGATGGGAAATATACTGGGTATCTGGATTCTGTATGATGGTTTGATGACTTTAAATTTTTAAATGCTAATGCACAAAAATCACTAATTGCTGAGAGATATTGGGTTATGGAAACTGCTTAATTAAACCAAATCATATCTTTTAAGATCCTGAGTAATTTGGGAACATGGAGACTTTGGGAGAGGGTTGAAAGGGAGGGGAGAGGCAAGGAGGGGAGCAGAGAAAAACGTAGAGCTCAACAAAAATCAATTTTAAAAAAGAAAAAATAAGAATAAAAAAATCAGGTGCAGAATGCCCCCCCCAAATAAAAAGAATGTCTTAACTTCAAAATGGCAGTAAAAAAAAAATGTTGCCTTGGAGGAGAGGTTTATACCTTTGTTTCCTTATTATTCTCTTCAAAATTAATAAAGATCAGATTTGATAGTGGGAGACTTCTGGAGGATCTTAGCTACAGACATGAGGGAAAAAACCGAGAAAGACTACAAGATAGATGATGTATATACTAATCCCTCTATTATTTGAACAACTCTGAGACTGGACGAGACATGTTAAATCTTGTTGGCTAAGTCCTCATGACTTATCCTTTCTTTACATTCTATGCTAGTGTGTGTGTGTGTGTGTGTGTGTGTGTGTATCCTTAAAAAGTTTGTGTGTTTTCAGAAAAAAAGGACCAGAAACTAACAAAAACAAGTAATTCAGTTGATCCAGCCCCAAAATGTCTATGTTGCAGTTTTATCCAAATATTGCATCCAGAACAACTTAAAAGCTTCTAGCTGACATTATCCAGCCTCACCCGTTGTCCAGGCAGGACTTCTGATAAACCCTGAAGTTTCCTATTATGTAGAAACTGAACAACAAACTTTACAGTTAGTTTTCCCAGGATTTGACCAGTATCCAAATTTTCTCAGGGTCTCCTGAAGGTGCCATCACCTCCAGAAAACAAGAAGCAGTCTAGAGAATATAACATCCATATTCTAAAGAGATGGGGTGGGCTAGTTTTGGTCATTCAGTGGGGTATGGATGTTTATCATTGTTTAGGTAGACTGCTTACAAATTTTTATTGGTCGTGTTCAGGCAAAAAAAAAGCTGAACAAAGGAGAATAGATTCTGGGATCTCTTTCTGAAAGGGAAAAGGGAGATATAATATAAAAATGATGGGATAAAATATTGAATTGTTGAATCTACATTCAAACAAGCATGAGTCTCAAATATTTTACATTAGTAGGGATTTTTATATTGATAAAAATTTAAGGTTATTTTTGTTATGCTGTATATATGTTTCTACTCTTGTTTAAGGTATTGTACCTATGCAGCTCATTTAAAAATGTAATGTAAAGCTCTAGTCCTTGAAAGCTATTAAGGATAACAAGATAGGTTATTAGTCATCTATAACAATTAAACTTACAGTCATGTTAGGTATGTTTTCAATGTCATACAGAGATATATTTTCAACAGATAGATGGTCTTCAAACACTTTAAAGACCTGTAGAATACAGCACTTAAAATGTCTTAATAAGACAAGGTTTTATGTGACAATGAGACATGTCTGCTTCTGGCAGTACCAATTTGCTTCAAAAAAGGTTGTTGGGTATCAAAGAACCTCCATATGGAGTTTGGTTTTGTTTGGGCAAAGTTAGCCACTGGGTATAATAAGGAGGAGAGGGCTGCATTCCCAGTGCCCGGTTAGCTTATGCCCGAAATAATTACACAGAAACTGTGTTCATTGAAATACTGCCTGGCCCATTAGCTCTAGCCTCTTATTGGCTAACTCTCACATATTTGTTTAACCCATTTCTAATAATCTGTGTGTCACCATGAGTCGTGGCTTACCGAGAAAGAGTCAGCGTGTCTGACCTGGCAGGCTTCATGGTGGGCGACTCTCCCTGGCTCTTCCTTCTCTATCACAGAATTCCATTCTGTTTCCTCCACCCACCTAAGGGCTGCCCTATCAAAAGGCCAAGGCAGTCTCTTTATTCAACCAATGAAAGCAACACACAAATACAGAAGGACCTCCTACATCAACTGGGCAAGAAACTGCTCTTGCCTTGACTGCTGACAGTTGCTGTTGAAATTGGATGAGCAGAACACAAGACAAGATAGGAGAATCCCTTAAAATTCCTGCTTCACAGAAAAGTCTGTAGGATATTCAAAGCCTGTAGGCCAAGGATGAATGCCCCAATGTTGCAGAGGAACCTTGGGTGACTGTCCAGTCAGCTAGATGTCTCTGTCATTTCTTAATTTGGTAAGTTGCTTGTTCTGTACTTCCTGCTTATTCAGGGAATATATTACATTCTTTTCAGGTCCTGGGTGGAGTGGAAGACAAGATAGTTATAATTACAGTTTTCCTTCTTACCAAATTTGGGGTAAAAAATCTGACAAAAGAGGTATAAATATTATAAAGATTATAAGGTTGAAACACATAAAAGTTAAAGTTGTTTATCTAAGAAGATGTTTTAAAATTTAAAAAGATATTTTTTAGGATGGTGTTATAAGTTATGATAGAAAATGGTTTAGGTATAAAACTTTGGAATCACTATAATAGGTTAGATAATATATAGTACTTCCTCCAAATTTGCCCAATACAAATGTACTGGACATTGTGAATGTAACTCTTACCTGATAATTTTTCTTACTATATACAATTTTACTATGTTAGAATTAAAACCTTTCTTTTTATTTAAACAAAAGAGGGAAATGTTGTAGGAAATATGTACACTGTGTGAATATATATTGTTGTGATTGGTTTAGTAAAGAGCAGAACAGCCACTAGCTAGGCAAGAAGTATAGGAGAGACTTACAGGCAGAGAGAGAAAAAAGAGGAGGGATCTAGGCACTCAGGAGGTGAGACACAAGGAGAAAAAGGGATGGGCACTCTGGAGATAAGGTAAAAAGCCATGAGGCAAAAATAGATTAATAAATATAAATTGGTTAATTTAAGTTATAAAAGCTAATAGGCCAAGCTTAAGCTAAGGCCAAGCTTTCATAATTAATAATAAGTCTCCATGTTATTATTTGTGAGCTGGCTGGCAGGATGGAGGATAATTCATTACAGATAAATTTAAAGCCTTTGAGTATGCTAACAGTCATGATACTTAAAAGTCTAAATATCTTTTCTTGCTTGGGCATGTCCATTTTTGCTCTATGAAGACCTTCACCTAGTGGGAATGGACACTGACATTTTGAATGAAATTGAAGTTAATATAATGTGTAGAAAAACTCTCTCATATAATCTTCCAGAATAATGTTTGATGAATAGCTGGACACTGTATCTTAGTCAAGTTGACCCCTAAAATTAGTTCTCCCAGATTCTTAACTGCTTTAAACTGTAAGGTGAAGTAATTTGTACAATGCAAATGGGAGCCATTAAAGAAGAGATGAGGGGTTAAATATATAGCTCTTCTGGATTGAAAATCATGTTTTGTTTTCCAAGAGCTCCTTAGAGCTCATCAGTACAAATATAATTCTAATAATAACTACAATAAAAAGGTCCATGTAGAAAGAAAATGATGGTGGAATACCAGTACAACATTGTTAGTTCAGGAGACAATAGGTGATCCTCTTTAGCTGAAAATGGTGCTCTTCACCTCCTTCCTGACGGGTACCCTTTGTGCCTCTTCTTCATCAGTGAGTAGAGCTGCTAGTTCTGTGTGATGCTCAATTTATGACTGTTCTACACCTGCCTCTCTATGCTGACAAGACTACAGTAAGGTAGCGGTGGGTTTTCCTGTAGCTGCAGGCTGGTAGTACCTTTCATAGCATAGGCGGTGGCTAAAATCACTTTGAAGTTCCGAGTTTACTCCCATGACTATTGCAGACCTTCCTGGCTCCATATTGTGCTGTTAAACTGGCTGCAGTGAGTTATAATGATGCTTTCATTTCTCTACCACTAACTACAGTTCAAAGTCATAATGCTAAAGTGTAATAATTCTTTCCCACCTTCCTGGTGTTCTTCATTTTCTCTGTCATCAATCAGAAACTGGAATTGGATGATATTTGGAGAGCCTCCAGACTTCTGTACCCTGGAGAGTTTTGCCTTCAGACGAAGAGGGACATCTGTTGAACACGTTCACCTCCTTCACCACCATATCCCTCACTCCTGCCAGTTTAAATATATGCATAAAATAAATGAAACAGAACTCATCAGAGGATTATAGTGTGCAAGATGTTGGTTTCAAACCTTACTATTGAGGATGAGGGACAATTACACACCTTTTCAAGTTCTACTTATCAACATTTATATAAAATTTCTACGCAAACACATTAAGTTATTGATTTTTGTCAGCATATATTATGCATCATGGAAAATGAATATGAAATTAGATGTCACATCAAGATCAATGGGGTTTTCCTCCTTTTTAAAAAAATGATTTAGTTATATCTGAGAGAAAATTCAACAATGTTTTAGAACAATTTCTGCGTGCATTTCTTTAATGCCTTCCTGTAAGTACTTTAGTGGTAAGGAACATGCATACATTTTGTGCTATATAAAATTAATTAACCAGCTGAATTTCTCAATAAAAGTAGTTAATTTAACTAATGGATTCTCTCTTAACTAATGCACCAAAGCAGTCTTGTTTAATGTACTTGCATTTATTCTTTTATTCCCAAAGCTGATTGCATTTTAATCTCCTTTTTATCTTACCAACTTGTATTAATGAGTATATTTAAATACACAAGACATTAAGTTAGGAAAAATATTATCATATATACCAGTTATTCATAATTATCTAGCCATAGTTTAACTACCATCCTTTGTCTGTTTAACTGACCCTTTTATTAACACCAGGAATTTTTTGCAAGGTGAGCACAAATATGAATATTTCCCCTACTAACAGACTTTTTATGTTACTGAAAGATTTCCACTCACAATTTGTGTGTGTGTATGTATGAGTGTGTGTGTTGTATGTTGTGCCAGTGTTGTTAATATTCAAGCGGATAGTGCAAGCAGCATCCTAAGGGATGTTGATTCTGAAATACAGACTGGAAAACATATTATTAGGGAGACTGCATGCCTGTTTTGTAGTAGAAACATGGAAGAAACAAAACTGACAATGAGTGGTGCTCTCTCAAACCCAGGGCAATTTCCAGTGATGATTCACAAGTAAAAAATAGCAGACAACTGTAGAAGAGACTTTCAAATATTAAAGTTTCAGTATCATGGTTTCTCTTTGTTTATTATAGATTTTGTGCAAATAAAGTTCTATTTAAATACTTGGTGCCCTTTCCAATGTTCTGGCTTCATCTATTTTATTTATTTTGGGCATATATTTAGATGACATTAATAGAGAAGTCATCTGAACATGCTGAAAACCAAAGCCCAACTATTTAAGTGACAAAAAAGAAGATATAACAGTCTGTATAATCTTTAAATAATCTCTGCATGAATTTTACTCAACAGCCTAAGGTTTTGTACATATTTCTTTTCCAGTTGATCAAAACACTCTACTGAGAAAATTTTATGATGTATTTCAATAGGATTTATGCAATAAGCAATAATATTACTAATTCTGAGTAATAACGAACTTAATTATGAGTTTTTAATAACTTTTAATTAAAATACAATTATACCACTTCCCCTTTACTTTTTTCACTCTAGTCACTCCTATATCTCCTTCCTCCAAGCCCTTCCATGTCCTTCCACACTCTCCTATTGATAGCCTCTTTGATTATTATTGTTACATATATATACATATGTATATATGCACAAATATATAAATATAAAGATTGATTCCATTTTGTTGTTTAGATGTATATGGTTGCAAGGCTGTATTAGATAAACAATAAAGGGCTAACTCCTAAAAGGTGCTATTTATTTTCCCAGCTGTCATTAGTTGCCTGTAGTTCTTTGTCTAGTGTTGGGGCACTGTGAAATTTTCCCCTATCATGTTTGCGGTCATACTGATATTGCCATTGTTCAGGTCTTGTCTTTTCATCCATTTTTAGGACAAACTGTTTCACTGCAAAGTTCCTGATATCTTGGTTCTTTTTCCCACTTCTTTAAAAAAAATTAAAACAATCTTATTTTACATACTAGTCCCAGTTTCTTTTCCCTTCCATCTTCCCACTCCCCCCACTTCCCCCTACCTTACCCCCATTTACTACTCAGAGGGGGTGAGGTCCCCATGGGGAGTCAAGAAATTCTGTTACAACACTTGAGGCAGGACCAAGGTCCTCCCTCTGTATCTAGGATGAGCAAGGTATCCATCCCTCCATAGGGAATGAACTCCAAAGAACCAGTTTATGCACTAGGGATAAATACTGATTCCACTGCTAGTGGCCTCACAGACTGTCGAAGCCACACACAACTGTCACCCATATTCAGAAGGCCTAGTTAGGTCTTATGCAGGTTCCCCAGCTGTCAGTCCAGAGTCTGTGAGTTCCCATAGTCCCAGAGAAGAAAGGAAAAATGGGGAACCCTAAGAGAGACATACATGGATTTTCCTGTGAAGGGGAAGTAGACAAAATCTCCTTAGTAAATTGGCAGTGTTGGGGGAGGGCAGAAGGTGATAGTGAGTGGGGAGGAGAATATGAGGGATCATGAAGGTCAAGCTGAGTGAAGGACACAGAGGGAAAGCAAGTAAAGAGATACCTTGAAAGAAGGAGCCATTATGAGGTTAGCAAGAAACCAGGCACTAGGAAAATTCCCAGGAACCCACAAGGATGACCTCAGCTAAGAATCTAAGCAATAGTGATGAGGGTACCTTAACTGCCCTTCCCCTGTAATCTGAATGATTACTACCTTAATTGTCATCATAGAACCTTCATCCAGCAATTGATGGAAGCAGATACAAAGATCCACAGCTAAGCACTGGGCTTAACTAATGGAGTCCAGTCATAGAATGGAAGGAGCAATACTATGAACAAAGGGGCCAAGACCATGATGGGAAAACCCACTGAAATAGCTGACCAGATATTTTGGCTCTTACAAGCTTTCTTTTCCTTATCTATGATGTTCCCTGAGCCATAGCTACAGGAATTGTGATACAGGGGTATTCACTGCTGCATTGTGTCCAGTTGTGGTTTTCTTTCATGGTCTCCACTTGATAGAAAAAGCAATTTCTTTGATGAGGGGTGATAGCTTCACTTATCTATGGATCTAAGGACAAGATTTAGAATGTAGTAAGGGATTACGTTAGACTAACAAAGAGGTAGTAGTACATTATTTTCTAAGGTCCGTGACCTCACAATCTCCAGAAAGTTGTCTAAGTTTCTAGTATGATGCATATTTTCTCTCCTGTTGAGTGGGCCTTAAGTGCAATTTGACAGCATTTGGTTACCACTAATAGGTGAGTGCCACTAACTGCACAATTACAGATTTCTTGCCGTGCTGGGCATTGTTGTAGTTCATACATGTTGCAGCTACCCAGCTACCCATTGGCAGCGTTTATAGTGCTTTCTGATATCATGGAAGTTAGACTGCATGAAGGAGGATTACATTCAAGTCAGCTTGAATCATCTGACTCATGTGTCCAAAATATGTGATGATGTCATCAAATTGGGTCTTATCTTCAAACTTTGAGAGGTAACCAAAGTTAGCAGCCAGCCATAGCCTTTAACTGTTTTGGTAATCATTTAACCAAACCATTTGAAAGGAGGTTTCTTGTGGCTGATAATGAAGATTTTGTTAGGCTATGGTTCT
The DNA here is from genome assembly GCA_004026605.1 of Ondatra zibethicus. Lineage (NCBI taxonomy): Eukaryota > Metazoa > Chordata > Mammalia > Rodentia > Cricetidae > Ondatra > Ondatra zibethicus. The sequence continues at coordinate 22,342 of PVIU01009412.1, forward strand.
TGTAGGAACATTGTCAATTCATGTGGCACAGCTTCTTCTTGTGTATGTGTGTGTTTGTGTGTGTATTTGTGTGCACACATACATACATTTTTATGTATTGTGTGTACTTTTAGGTAAATATAAAATAATGTGATTCCTTAAGACTTTATCAAACAACCTTGATGCTATTTGTCCTTCATCCCTCAATCTCTTCCTCTGTTGATTTATCCTGTTCTTTCCAGTTTAACGCCATTCCCAGCCATTTCATTTCCTACTTCATATCACCTGAACCCAGCTATTTCTGTCCCAAGGACAATACCCACCTATGCTTCCTTTATACTTTTCTGTTTTCAGTGGTTACTCCATGCTGCTTACTTATATCTGGAATCATTTGTTAACTAGGCTCAATGTTTCTTGAGTTCTTTGTATATTCTGTATATTAATCCTCATCAAATCATAGCTAGTAAAGCTTCTTTCCACTTTTGTGAATTTCTTCACTCAATTGTTTAATTTGCTGTACAAAGCATTTTAGTTTTATGAAGTCCCACTTGTAAATTGTTGGTCTTCATTCCTTGGCAAATGGATTCCTGTTCAGGAAGTCTTTTATTATGCTTGTATCTTGTGAAGTACCGCCTAAGTTTTCTTCTAGCACTTTTAGTAATTCAGGTATCAAATTGAGGACTTAGATATACTTGGATCTACTTTTTGTACATGGTGATAGATATGTGTATAATTTTATTCTTTTTTAGGTGGGCATCTAGTTTTCCCAGCTCCATTTGTTGAAGATGCTACCTTTTCTCCAATGCATTTTATTGCCTCTTTGTCTAAAACTAGGGGGGTATAGTTACAATTACTCATGTTTGGGTTTTCTATTTTATACCACCAGTTTAGCTGTCTGATTTTGTGCCAATACCATGTTGTTTTCCTTACTATAACTCTACAATATATCTGGAGGTCTAGAATAGGAATCCCTGCAATGTGATTGTTTCTTCCCTAGGGATTGCTTTGAATATTGGGCGTCTTTTCTTGTCCCATACAAATTTTTGTGATATTTTTCTATTTATATGAAGAATTTTGTGGGTGTTTGAATGAATTGCTTTTGGAAGAATGATCATTTTCACAATTTTGTTTCTACCAGTACATGAACATGGGCTGTCTTTCCATATTCTAGTGTCTTTCTCACTCTCTGTCTTCAGAGATTTAAAGTTTTCATTGTATATGTCTTTACCCTATTGGTTAAGTTCATTCTAATATATTTTCTTTTTTGATGCTATTACAAATGATACTGTGTTCCCTTATTAGTTTAATTTTGATAGTTTGGATGAATTAAAAAATTGATCTACTTTGCTTCAATTATCCAGCTGACTGGAGAACAGTTTTTTAAATCACATCCTTATAGCACTCTGTACTTCTTTGTTGTGTATTGTAATGTTCCCATTGTCTGATTCTGATTCTGTTTAATTTGGGTCATCTCTTTCTTTCTTTTCATTTGTTTGACCAAGATTCTTTTGATCTTGTTTATCAAAGAACCAGTTCTAAGATTCACTGATTCTTGTTTTCCATTTCATTAATTGCTACTTTTGATTTTTATTATATTTTCTGTATATTGGGTTAGAATTAGGTTTGTTCTTTTTCCCCATATTTTTGAGTTGTATCATTAATTATTTTACTTGTGCTTATTCTATTTTTTTAATATAGGCACTTTGGGCTATAAATGTCTCTCCTAGTCCTACTTTAATGTGTTTCAGCTGTTTGGTAGTGCTGCATTTTGATTTTCATTTAGTTCAAGACATGTTTTCATTTCTTTGTTGATTTCTTCTTTGACCCATTCATTGATCATTCAGTAATGATCAATTTAATATCCACAAGTTTGAACACTTATATGAGTTTTGTTTGCTTTCTATCTTAAGATTTATTACATAATGTTCAGATAGGATACATGAGATTATTTTAGTTTTTCTGTATTTGTAAAGGTTTGCTTTGTTTCCCTGCGTGTAGTCTATTTTAGAGAGGTTTTCATTCTCTGCTGAGCAGACTGTACATTCTTTGGCATTAGGACAGACTTTTGTAGATATCTGATAAATCCATTTGATTTAAGGTGTCAATTAATTCCAAGTTTTCTCTGTTTATTTCTAATTCAGAAGACCTATCTATTGGGAAAAGTGGGATGCTGAAACCACCTAAATTTATTTCATTGATGTTAATCTTTGTCTTTAATTCCATTAGTATGCTTTTAGGAAACTTGGGTACACTAGAGTTCATATAGGTTTAGTATTATACTACTGTTCTTATTAACTGATTCCTCAATCAGTCAGAATGAAGTGCCCCTGTTTGACTCTTCTGAGTACTTTTAGTTTAAGATCCATTTTGTTAGATTTTAGGATGTTGATGCCTGCTTGCTTCCTGATACCATTTGCTTGGAATTCCCTTTTCCATTCTCTCACTTTAAGGTGATGCCTGTCTTTAAAGTTAAGTTGAGGTATTATTTTTGTTTGTTATTGTGATGGAAGAGTTGAGGATATTATTAAATAAAGTTAGTATTTAAACATGTAGATGGTAGATGTTTTGTTGTTTTCTGATGATTTGTGTTCTTCATTGTGCTTTGTATTTCATGAAGTTATAGCTTCACTTCTTGAATTTTCTTCTTTAGAGTCTACTAGCTACGCTTATCCTCCTTTCAGTTAGAATATTGCTTCCCGTATTCTATTTAGTGGTCTTTGCTATTGTTATTTGTTTTCGTTGCTATTGGAGAACATGAAATTTCTAAGGCTTTTTGGATTGTGGAAGGTTTTTTTCTTTCTCCTTCACTTATGACATATGGTTTTGTTGAACACAGTTATCTGGTTTGAAGCAATAGTCTTTTAGAACTTACAGTGTATTGTTCCAAGCTCTTTTGCATCTCTGATTCCGTTAAGATTTGGGTGCTATACTGGTGGGATTTTTCTTATATAGGGAATTGCATTTTTTTTCTTGCAACTTTAAATAATTTTTCTTTATCCTTCACATTTAATGGTTTAACTTTTATAAGCCCTAGGAAATTCCTTTTTTGATCTTACCAAATCGTGCTTCTATGTACTTTTTATATCTGCATAGTTATGTCTTTCCTTAGGTGGGGAAGTTTTCTTCTGTGATTTTATGTAAATAGGCTTGAAATGATTCTCCATCATCTATGTCAATAATTTGAGTATTGTTGTTTTGTTGGTTTTTCAAACATACTGTGTATTCTTTTTCTGAGCTTTAAATGTGTTTCTTCATATTCTTTCCTTTATGTCATGTATATTCTTTACTTTATATTTAGTCTTAATGTTCTATCTACTGCCTGATACTAGTATACCTGTCTCACAAGTTTCTTATTTGGGATACTGCGTTTTTCAATTTTATACCCATTTCATCTTGTATTTTCTTCAATGTTTCTATATCTTTATTAAATTCACTTTTTAAATTCCAAATTTCCCTCAACATTTTATTTAGTCATATGTTTATATTTTATTGGAAGTCACTGAAATGTTAGTTGGTATCCTCTTTGAATTCAGTGTTATTAATTCAGTTTATTAATGTCAACATTACATTTCATCTTATAAACTTCTTTTAAATTCTGTGTCTTGGGGTTCACATAGGAAGTTGTCATTAGAGAACACTTATATAGGACTAGCAGGTTTAATAGGAGCCATGCTGTCTTGATCATTCACATTGGCTTTGGTTTTGTGATTTGACTTCGACACATGAGTTTCTTTCTTCTCATGTAAGCCTGATGTGATAATCTGCTTTTCCTTAGTCTGTACTTGGGCAAGTGCAGACAATTATGTATCCTGAGATGGACCTAGTAAAACTGGTAGATGAACTATTTTATTGGATCAGGGAAACCTTCTAAACCATGTGTCTAAAGCTAGGCCTGTGGGTGAAGAAGCGGTAACAGGCAAAATGAAGGATAGTGCGTGAAAAGAACATCTCACAAGGCAAAGGTGGCTGTCAAAAAAATAAGAGTCAAAGGGCAGATCTGGAGCTGGGCCTGTGGGTATGGAGATGACTATAGGCAGGGAAGAACAGGATAGCTTAGTGGGGTGGGATGGGAAAGCAAAGAGGAGATGTACTCCAAAGGCTATCTCAGCTACAAAGAACGTTTGTGGGCAGCGGTTTGAAACTAGACTTGTGTATCTACAGGAGGCTCTACGTTTAAAAAATAAGTGGGGTGGCTTAAATATAATTTGATACAACAATCTACTAGTAGTCTAATATCAGTGAAAACAATTTCGTAAGTAAAATAATCTGACTGATTCAGAACATGACTTAGTGAAAAGTAATTGGGCATAACATTCTTTCATGATTTTCTTTGCTGAGGAATATGGAGCCAGTATTTTATAGGCTCACCCTCAGATAATGTGACCTTCAAGGATGGCGGAGAGGCCTGGCTAGGAAAGGGACCCTGAACCTGGCTTACACCATGACTCTATTTTTGTTGTTGCTGTTTGTTTGTTTGTTTGTTTGAGATAGGGCCTCTCCATGTAGCCCTCACTGTCCAATTCACTCTGTAGACCAGGCTTGTCTCAAACTCACAGAGATCTGCTTACCTTTGCTTTCCAAGTGCTGGGATTAAAGGTATGCCACTCTCACCACCTTCTTCTCCTTCTTCTCCTTCTCCTCCTCTTCCTCCTCCTCCTCCTCCTTCTTCTTCTTTTCTTCTAATACTATTACTCATATTACTTGGATATTGTCTTTTCAATGTTTGTTAAGTCCTACATTCCTGACTGTGTTGTGAATATAGCTCCCAGATGTGGATTTTTTGCTTTCTTACTAAGTATCATCCTTCAATGACTGCTTAGAACTAAATGTGGTTGCACAATTCTTTATGACCAGGATGTTGTGACCAAATGGTGACTTTGAGAACACGCCTGATTGTGACAGCCCTCATTTATCTTGTCTACTGACCTTAGAACCTACAGGTTGATAAGACAAACATTCATAATAAAATTAACCTCCATCACTAAATTAAGACACAGAAACAAGCTGCAGCAAGGAGCTACTGAACATGTGGATTTTGCATAGATGAAGAGTCTTTATGAATTGAGACACAAATTTCAGGTTTCCTGTTAGGAAACACCTTAGCTATTTATGTAACTTAAGGAATATACACTTGTTTTTCATATACTATTACAGCACACATTTGTTTGTATCTTGTACATGTATTTAAAAACTAAATGAATGAGGATTTAAAAAGAAGAGTGAAAATGATAGTTATTCTTGGTAACTATACATTATTTGCTGATTCCCAGGCTATGAGATTTTTTTTCTGTACCCAAGTTTGATTCTTTTCTGTTGATAGGTCACCTAATATTTTTCACAGTAATGAGTAGATGATATGGGAGAAAGATCAGTTCTTCAAATAATGGTCACCAAATTGCAATGACCATTTCCTTTAGACAAAGAACATATTGGCCTTCCTAACTTTTTATGTAATCCTATTAGAAGTAATTATTTCTAGTTTTTTTCTGCTTCCAGGGTTATGACCATTTTACTATAAGTGATTATCCAGTGTGTAAATTAGATGTCCTGAAAGGTCCCTGATCCTTCAGATTTTGAGAAATTTTTTTCTACTGATTAACTTAACTAAGTAAAGTAGCTCAATGTCACATTTTTCAAGTAGTCAAGTATGTTAGATGCTCTTGTGTTCTTGACACACTGCACAATCCATATGGCTACAATGCTAATGTGGTTTGTTCCCCTGGCCTGTACTCTACTTCTATATTCATGTTTAAGCTTTATTCCTATGTATTGCTACTCAAGATGATTCCTTCATGTGAAAATTTCAACTCCTGTCTCTGTCAAAGTTATGAAACTGATTTGTCTACATTTTCTGTTGGGCATTCTAGAAATATCCCATATCTTAAATTGCATGCCACAAAGCTTTGAATCAAAATCTATGTTTCAGCATAACTTCATGAAAGATCAAAAATTTTGACTCTGTATATAGGTCAAAACTGTGAAGGATACAGGGACATTCTATCACTAACTTTGACTTTCTCTTTGAAGTGTAGATGATGGGAATCAAACTCAGTGACCCTTTGTGTGCCTTAACTTTTTTTTTTTATTAGCAATGGAACATTTCCCCATCCCCAGAAGTTCTTGTTCTCTCAAATTATTCTTTGGTGTGGGACAATGATCTATATTCTATTAATTATATTTTAAATAAACGCTTATTGGCCAGTAGCCAGGCAGGAATTACAGGCAGTACAACCAGAGAGGAAATAGAGGCAGGTCAATGAGAAAAGGAGAATTCTGGGAAGAGGATGCAATACTGGCCCAGCCACAGAAGAAGCAAGATGTGACTGCCTCGCTGAAAAAGGTACTGAGCCATGTGGCTAACACAGATTAGAATAATGGGCTAATATAATTTATAAGAGTTAATAAGAAGCCTGAGATACTGGGCCAATCAGTTTATGATTAATGTAGACCTCTGTGTGATTTATTTGGGACTTAACGAATGTGGAAATCGGGCAGAACAGAAAACTCAGTCAACAATTCTTTAAAGCTTTCATCTAGTTTGTTTTTTTTTTCCTTTCCCCTCTAAATCAAAACAGTCGTTTGTGCCTTAGGTAATCCATTTAAAATTTAGATAGGATTTTCATAGCTTGTATAAAAACTAATAAGTAATGTATTTATCACTATTTGTATCTTGCTTTCTTGGTTAAAGTTAATTTATATTTTTTTTTTAGAAAAATGATTAATTAATTGACCTTTAAATTAGAATATCTAGTGGTATATTATTTGTATTTTGATAAATAAATTTTGCCTAAAGACCAGAGGCAAAGCTAAAGCCACTAGAGGTTAGACAATGGTGACACACACCTTTAATCCCAGGATTTGGGAGACAGAGTCAGATCATAAACAAATCCAGGTGGTGGTGGCTCACACCTTTAATCCCAGTCCTACAGTCACAAACATTAAATCCCAGCACTAGGGGGAATAAAAAATGGGAGGTGAGAGAGGTTTAACCAAGTCAGTTTATTTTGAGCTTATTTTCTGAGCTTCAGAATTATTTGTGTGCAGCTAGCTATTCAGTAGTCTGCCAGTCTACAGGGATGAGCTTGTTTGTAGGCTTCGGTTTCCCTTGACTCATACTTTAGTTCCATATACAAAGCTGCCTTGCATGATTCACTCTTCTGACTTCAAACTCTGTGCACCTCTGTCTTTTCTGCCTACGCGGGTCAGTTTTGTTGTTTTCTTTGTTTGTACTTTTCTGATTGTCACCTCTAATTTGGGACATCTAATTCTTTGAAAGTGAAATTGAAAATTAATATTTCAACCTAAAATGTTGTAATACTTCAATGTAGTTATTTATTTATTCATGTTTTGTTAGTTTACGTTTTGTCTAATTATTAATATTATGAATATTTGCTGCCTTTGCTATTAGTAATTCTTTTTCCGTATGAAAAATATCTTCCCAAAGAGTCTAAATTATTTTATTTCTTCCTCCATTTTCTGAGCATTGTAGCTTTATGATTTTGTTACTAACACCTAGCATTGAGTGATATATTGAATTTTAATTTTATTTTTGCTTAATTAAGAAGGAACACAGGATATAGATTTACTACATATAATACAGTGATGATATTTAACAGGTGAGAAATATAATATTTAAATTACACAAGAAAATCAAAACAGCATTTAATGGTCTGGTGTCAACAAATGAGGTCCAGTGCTAAAACTGCTTTGAAAAATATCAAGGTTCATGTGAATAAGTTATAGCTGTCTGAATTTATGGTTCAAATTCTCTTCTTTAATGTTCTGGTGTTCTGGTGCTTTTACATACAGAATTGAAATTCAGAACATTAAATGATTGAGCTATAATGAGAAATGTGCTGGGAAGAGGCAATGAAGTTTTTGATGTAGCATGTTCATTATATTTTTTCCATGTAGATTAATATGTGAAAAAATGAGTTAAAATTTATATTACTTTTGACTCAAAATTAGAAAAATTGATTAACAATCCCTTAAACACTTAATCTCTTCATTGCTTTGAATGTATACAAGGTTCTGGAATAGTAGGAATCAATCTGATTGACCTGTGCTCACAGACAAATAAAACTTGTTCATCCTATTGTTATTATTTAGTTGCTGCTCATATTTCCCCAGTGACTACTTGGGTCTATAGTTCTATTGCTAAATAAAATTGCCTGGTGTTTCCATTTATTATTTTAAATTATGTAATTATGCTCTTATTATCCATTTGGTTATAACTATGTTTCATAGCCCTTGGGCCAATTCTTTTCTTTTTTTGAAATCTGTGTGTATGGTATCAATAGGCCATAGCACATGTGTGGAAGTCAGAACCCAACATACAGAAGTCAATTTATTCCTTTTAAAAATGTGTATGGACTCCCGGGATAGCACTAAAGTTATCATTCTTGGTGGCATGTGCCTTTACCTTTCATTATGCTAACCTCTGAAATTTACTACTGTTTAGTTACTTTCTTGTAACTTGAAGAAGCAAGTTAAGGCTAGTGTGTCTTACATTGGATTGCAAGTTCAAAAACACAGAACATTGTGATGGGGGAAAATCTGGTGGATGAAATGATTATGTCCACAGTGGCAGGAACTTATGGCATGACCTATTTGTGTGTTTGTAAATCAGGGAGTATATAGCTTGGGTGGAAATTGGGTGCTAAATGTGATCTTCAAGGCCTACCTCCAAGCACCAATGTCTATCAAACATGCTTCCAGCCTCAGGAAAACAGTGACACCATACGGGGACTAAGCAATTAACAAATAAGGTATTTGAGATCATTTTATCTTCCATTTATAGTAGCTAATGCTCCTAGAACTGTGTCTCATATGTCAACTGTGATTATTATTACTACTAAGACTTATCTCATTTCCTGTTCCTCAGGCACTATGTGGAACACATATACATATATTCTTGTATATGTGTTCATTCATCCAATCATACTTAAACATCTATGAATACAAATTGGTGTTGTGCCTTGTTATAGCTTTATTTCTTTTGCTGTGATAAATATCATGATCAACAGCAATTCAGGAAATAAGAGTTTATTTTAGCTTACAGGTTAGAGTTTATCATTAAGGAAAACAATGGCAGGAACCCAGAGACAAGAACTAAAGCACAAGCAATGTAGAAATAATCTTACTGGCTGCTTTAACTGATTGCTCTGTTATCTTTCTTATATACCTCAGATCTACCTGCTTAGAGATGGCATTATCCACAGTGGAATGTACCCTCTGAAATCAATTAGCAATTTAGAAAATATCCCTACAGACACCGCCATAGGCTAATTTGATCACAGTAATTCTTCAGGTGAGGTGTCCTCTTCCAAATTTTCTCAAATCGACAACCAAGTTTAGCTACCATACACCTATTTTGCTATTGTAGAGGATTCTATATCATTTGTCTGACTATGATAAGAAACAGTGTCACAATTTATAGTTATGCAATTCCATCTACTCTAGATTCGTTCTCTCCTTTTCACAAATTCTTTAAATAAGAAGGGTAAATGCCTTCTTATACTACCGAATTTCAAATAATTAGTAAATTATAGTACATTTTATCTGGACTATAGTGATGCTCCTGATTTTATAGATGAAGCATCAGATCTTGAAGGTTAGATCAAATTACCAGTTAAAAAGAACCAACCAAAGAATGAACAATGCTCTTCAGTTATTATTCTAAGATAATTTCAATATTATTCTTTCTTCTTTATTCCCCTTCTAGAGTGATATGTATGCCATTTCATCCTTAGGGTTACTAGGAAGGGCATGGAAGTGTTATGGAGATGCACTGATTAGTAGTTTTTACAGATCTGTAAGGAAACATGTCTGTAGCTGGAAGTCTTTTCCCTGTCCCATCTGGTTCCACTGGAACAGTTTCTTTCCTACCCATTGGTCCCTGCAGCAACTTATGAAATAATCATTTGGAGGCTTAATATTAATTATAATTATTAGGTGGATGGCTCAAGCTTATTACTAGCTAGCTCTTACATTTCAATCAACCCATTTCTATTGAGCTGTGTGACATCACGTGGCCTGTAGCTTATTGATGGTGTTCTGGCATGTTGTTCCTTGGGTGTCTTGATGGTGTCTTCCTGACTTCACCCTTCTTCCTGTATAACTGCACATCACATGTTATTGCATTGAATTGTGTATCTAGTTGCCACCATCCCTTTCTTCTTTTCTTCATGTTTATATAGTTCATTGTGCTTAGTTCAGAGGGAAATTGTGGACACGTGTTATAGTGTGAAGATTTACTGATATAAATTCTCAGTAGACAAATTAATACAATTTTCATTAAAATAATGTCTAATACTCAGCCATCTGCAACTACCTAATTAACAACTTTAAGTAAGAAACTCCACTAAGAATATGCCCTCATGTCCTAAGTTAAAAGGTTTTGGATCTGTGAACTACAAACACTTTCTAATTAAAATTCAGTAGCTGTAGCATTGTCAAACTGAGATGTCACAGAAATTAACCATCCTTTAAAAAGATAATAGAGATTTAGGATTTTAGAAGACAATAGGAATAGATGAGTATGATATCATATAAGATATTTGGATATTTTTAAAGTATGTTAAATAATGTTAATCCCATTCAAGGTTTCAGCTTGGTGAGTTTGAATATCAAAATTTTTGATGTATAGTAAGTTCCCCAAAGCTTAGGAACTCCCTGATATCAATATGTCTTTATATAATAACTCTTAGCTCCAGAAATGGAGAAGGCAGTTAATTTTTTATGCTCATTCCTTCTTCACTGAGCCTGTCAGATAAGATAATAATATTATGGAAATGCTTTACCAAAGATGGAGTTATAAATTGTTATCCTGGGTAGCCAACAACATTATTAAAGAAAGCAATTCCATAGGTACCATCAAGTACTTTGAACCTTGCACACTAACAGATTTTGGAGCTTCAAAAGCAACTAATAACTACAAATCTTAACAAACATTTTATTTTCTCTAATTAGATTATGCCCCACTTCTACTTCACTTCTCATTTTAAGATGATATAGTGGTCTCCATGTGTTGCAAAGAAAAGTTTCTTTGATGAGAGGTATAGACTACAACTATCTGTGGTAAAAGGACAAATGTTTTGTAGATTGTTAGAAATAGGGTGGTTTAGTACATTAATGGTTTTCGATTCTCTCCCAATAGCCATGATTTCTCTAGCACTGAGTAGTGAGCTACGTTTCCAGTACCAGATATGTTTTCCCTCTTGTTGAGTAGGTCTTAATTCAGGTCTTAAGAGCTCTTGGTTACTCCCAAGGTATGCTACTAATGTGTCTTTTGGACTATGGAGTGAAATAGTTATATTTAGGAATATATATGTATATGCCCATGCATATATGCCCACAGTGGCAATTAGAAAAACAAAGGCCATGAATTTGAAAGTGAGTGGAGAGACAAACAGGATTATTTGGAAAGAGGAAAGGAAAGGAAAGATACATAAATAAGTATGTTAACATGTTATTTGCATTCATTTCAGTACTTAGAAAAGTAGGTGATTGAGATAAAACACATGAAGTTACAAAAAAATCATGGAATGAGACAAAGTTAACTGCTTCATTATCAAAACAGAGAAAGAAAAAGAAAGAAAGAAAGAAGACAAAAACCATTGCAACACCGACACTTCCCTATTGAATTTATTATTTTCATGGTTTACTTAAATAATTTACCTTCTACGCTAAATTCAGTTACTATCAGAATTTGCAGAGCAGAAGTTTAGAATATCCTTTACTATCTGCATATAACCTCAAAAGTAAGAGAAGTTCAATTTATCCTGAAGATGTTAACTACACATTGATTCAAAGCCTCTGGATGATAAAACTTGAAATCATCCTTATGCAAGTACTAACAATGTGTTGCATGAAACATTAAAAGTCAGATTTCAGAACTGTGTATATCTGAGTGGTGCAGATTGTGTGTGCATGTGTGTGTGTGTGTGTGTGTGTGTGTGTGTGTGAATACCTGCGTTTATATTAAACTCAATAACATTACAAATAATTTGTGCTAGCTTTGGTTTTTGTAACAGATCTTTTGAAGCATAGTAACATGAATTGGGGTGGCTCAAAGGTTCAGAAACTATGAAATGAAGTTCAAGCAATTGCAGTCATTCTTGGCTGGCAGAAGAACAAACATAGTGGGTAGTATGGTCATCATTTTCAACAAACATTTTGAAAATCTTATCTATATATAAGCATTTTAGTATTGAACTGTTGTAAGTAGTGAAAACTAGGTGCCTCAGCTGTCATATGTGTATGTGTATATATCATGGAGATAAAAACCACTCATTTATTGAATATGTTTGCTAACTTCACTACCAATTTGAAATGGATGAATAATTGATGCAGACTGGATTTACTATCTTTCTTTGCAAATACCTTTGCACATTATATCAGGATTATGGCTTCAGAAATGAAGTGTGCATAAAGCACATTTCAAAAATCCATCCTGTTATACATTATTCCAAATCTTCATGTGTATTCTTTTCAAAAGTTTAATTCAGTCATGGAAATAAGACTGAAAATAAATCTATCTAAATTACTATTCTATTATTTGTTCTATGAATCTTACAGGTTTTTTTTGGTTTGGAAGTAAAAATTTAAAATTAAATCCATTAAGTCAAATTATTTCTTAATTAGAACTAAGGAAAAATTCTCTTGGATTACCTGTCATTCAACAAAAGTATTTTGACCGAAGTCTATTATTGCTGTGGTATGATGGTCTTTATCTCATCACTTGTATTGTTTTTAATAAAACACTGATTGGCCAGTAGCCAGGCAGGAAGTAGAGGTGGGGCAATGAGAACAGGAGATTTCTGGGAAAGGGAAAAGAGTCAGTCTGCAGTCATCAGCAAGACACAGAGCAAAAAAGATGTGACTACCTCGCCAATAAAGATACCAAGCCGCGTGGCTAACACAAACAAGAATATGGGTTAATATCAGTTATCAGAGTTAATAAGAAGCTTGAGCTACTAGGCCAACCAGTTTATGATTAATATAGACCTCTGTGTATTTCTTTGGGACTGAATGGCTGCAGGACCAGGTGGGACAGAAACCTCTCTCAACATATTATGATAGATGAGATCACTCAAGGAAATAATGTTATATTCTAGAGTCAATGATGTGTTGTCATTTTCTCTCTCAAGGGACTTCCAAGAACACCTCATTGTATTGTTGTATTCTAATGTTTTGCAGTCTGTTGTGATTTATTATTTATGAGCATTTACCTTGCAAAGTGATTTTCAAAAGAAAGATGTAGATTTCAGTTCTAGTATCTGTATTTACTGGAACATACCAGAAAAATGTCTGTACTAGCTTTGATAAAGGCTAGACATTCCACTGTCTCTGAATGATGGCTACATTCTTCTACATATGTAATAGATCTCCCTGCTTTGCCATTACTTGTATAAATAATCTCCGAATTTTTTTTTCAGGAAATTAATTTAAATTAATTTTATTTAAGATATAGTTTCATCATTTCTCCCTTCCCTTTGCCCTAGCCAATACTTCCTATATCTGTCCTTCCATTCCTTCCATTTCTTCCCTTCAAACTTATTGCCTTTTTTATATGTGTATGTATTTACACATTTATAAGCAAACAGGTAAATATAACTTACTCTGTTTAGTGTTATTAATTATTAATATTATTAGTCCTCTAATTTTCAATAAATTTCTGAAAATTATTTATGAGTACTGTGTTTGTAACATTCTATTACTTTATTTTCTCCATTAATTTCCTTGTGTTCCCACTGACTTCCTCTCATGTTCATGACCACTTCTTCAGTTATTTTTTGATATTTACATACACATATACACATACAGGTTCATACAACCTGCTAAGCCTATTTAATGTCATTTCTATGCATATATTTTTAAGGTTGACTAGATGTGGTTTAATAGCTTATCAGTTAGCTTGCCTCTGGAGAATATTAATTCTTTATCTCTCAGCAGTTATTAGTATAATGTAGTTCCTCATCCAGAGGCAGGACTTTGAGAGATTTCCTCCATCCATGCTGGTGTGTCAACCCAAAATCTGGAAATAATATACCATATTGTCATTCTTCTTGTTGCCTTCAAAATCTTGAAAGCACAATCCTGTTGCTGAAGACACTGTGGATTTCGGATACAGGGCTTGGAGGAATTGAGCTGCAATAGATTTGGGAGCCTTGTTCCTAAGAAATAGATCTCATAGAATCTGAAGATGCTGTACAAGCTACCAAGGAAGAAAAACAATCAATAGTCCTATTTAGTTGTAAAGTGATGGGCCACCTTGACCTGAAAGGTATCTCCAAGACTGAAATATTGTTACTTTTAACTTAGGGTAAATAACAGTCTAATTGGACTAAAGATTAGGTCAATAGGAGGGAATTCTTTATTGGTGCAATAAATTATATAACTACCCCTGACTAATAAGTCCAGGTACCTGGAAGAACCCACTGATAAACCTAAACCAGTAGAATGTCTACTGCATCTTAAATATTTATTTCAATACCCAAAGATAGGTATAGGTCTCTCTACTCATCATAAAGGTCTTTTTCACAACAGATTAAAAATTAGTATAGAAATCTATAAGTGGTCAAAACACAGAGATGAGAGAATTTGTGGTACCTAACATCATCTGATATGTTTACAATTCATTTCCTATACTTAAGACTCAGGGTAAATTGCAGTAGAGGGTGAAGAACAGCTATAAAAACCATATGACCAGAAAATCTGTCAAAAGATAGTGTCATATGACAACAAAGCTGTATCCACAAAATCTCAACAGTATGGTTGCTTACAGATTGGCATTTCTGTCTACATACATATAAAACCTGAGAAAGCTTGGAAAGGAATTCTAGACACAAAAGAACAGAGTAAAGCATACTTCTTGGTAGCAGACATTTTTTTCAAAAGGGCTCTGTTTGCTGGTGGCGAGCAGGGGTGCCATGGCTCCTTTAAGAGAGGTCTTCCTGATTCAGCATTAGCAGCAAAAACAAACCAAAAAGCCATGAGGCTTCTTTAAGAAATGGCAGCTTCCTGGTTTGTGCTCGTTGCGTGAACAGCTCTGTCTCTCTCAGGAGGCCGAGTACTTGAGTGGAGTTTGTGGGCCTAGGTGCTTGCATGCCAGTTTGGGGATTAGGAGGAAAGTAGCTGAGAGCATGCCTGCTGCTGAGCACCCCAGCCTGGGAAAGCTGCCAGATCCAGTCTGCTAGGCTAGGCATGCACAGGCAGTAGCGCATGGCAGATTCCTACCACCATAAATATAGCTACTTCCAGGACTTGCAGTGTGCTGCATGGCAGATTTAGCTTTTACTCAGATAAAAAGGGTTTATATGCTTCAGGTTGCTACCCAGAGTTGAGGTAGTGAGGACAGCTCCCACCTAGCAGTCCCACAGCCAAAGGAGAACTACCTCCCCTATATTGAAAGCATGAGAGAGGTGTAGCCAGCATCCAGGGCCACTGGGACTAAGCTGCTTACCACTTTTAAAAGCACTCCTGGTCAGAAAATTATCACAGATACACAATAAAGACAGATTCAGATAAAAATACCTCTAAATGGGTCACAGTGTCGAATAAATGTATATAGGCTTGGAAGAGAGAAGTAAATGAATATAGACAGTGATAAAAGGAAGTAAATGGCTATAAAAAATAAAACAAAGTCTGTAAAGAGACCTAATGCAGACAATCATAGATTATAGAAGTACAGAAAAATGTAAAGATGGAAAATACATATCTGAGAGTCTGGATTATGTATAATATTTTGTTTTCTTTGGATTTTTGACTGTGAAGAAGGTAAGGACAGAGAGAAATTTCATTGTACATGCCGCTAAGCTAAAACAACATATATATTTTAAAGGTATCTTGATTTCAAAATTTGGGTCTAAAGATAAGTTGCTTTGGAAAAGAGGTTCTGCTTTTGTTTCTACAGAGGATAAGAACTTGTAGATTCCTTCAAGACTAATGTGGTTTGATTGACCAAGACCACCTGAAAGTCTCCATGAAAACCCCCAAATACTTTTCCCAACAAAAAACAGGAAGTAGTTCATAGAGAACTATGTCTAAATTCCTAAATATTGTTTATAAATGTTTGTTTACATTTAAAGGTGTGTTATGCTATAGAGATGAATACTTTGCATTGGTATGAATCTTGGTTTATTGATATAAATTTAAGGTCGATTTTGATTTGTATATTTCTGCTCTTTATTAAGGTATTGTGTTTGTGCAGTTCATTTAAAAATGTAATGTATAATTAAGACATACAGGTTAATAGGTAGTCATCTATAATAGTCAAGCTTGTAGTCATGTTAGTTAGGTTTTATAGATATATAGAGATATATTTCAGTTAGATAAATAATCTCCAAACTTTTCAAAGACTACAAAATGTTTTAAGAACGTAGGACTTTTTATGACAATTAGGCTCATCTGCTCTTTGCAGCTCCATACTTCAAGAGAAAGATCAGCATCAAAATCAAAGAGTCTCCTCGTGGAGTTTATTAGCCATTTGGGCAAGAAACTGTTCTTGCCTGAACTGCTTGATGTTATGCTGTATGAACTGGACATATGGCACCCACAAAAAAAAAAAATGACTTCTGAACTTGCCTAAAGGTGAGAAGGTCCTTCCGGGTTCTTGTTTCATGAAAGAGTCTGCCAGTCATTCTGCAAGTCACAGAAGAAAGTAATTGACAAACTGCCAAAACAGGCAGATTATCTTTGAAATTTCCTGCTTTATAGAAAAGTCTGCACTATGGGCCTATAGGCTGAAGATGGACGCCCTGATGTTACAGAAGAACTTTGGGTGACTGTCCAGGCTGCAAGAGGTCTCTGTCAATTCTAGAGTTTTGGAAAGTGCTTACAATGAACTTCCTGATAACTTAAGTAATATTATATCCTTCTGGAATCTTTGGTTGAGTTAAAGAATAGATAGCTATAATTATAGTTTTCCTTATTATAAAATAAGTAGATATAAGTAATATAACTATACTTCTTGACTGATAACTGTTTTGTCATATGTAACTTTACTATGTTAAAGTTAAAACCTTCCCTTTTATATCATCAGTAAATGAGAGATGATGTGGGATTCCCCTCTGTATTATGTGAGTGTAACTTACAGGCCTGTGCCAAAATGAAGGGGACAAGTCATCATTCAGAAAATTTTTTCCTCTAATTGCATGTGCTGTGTATGTAGATGTCATTTTAAATTATCATTGTTTTCCTCTTTGATTTTAAGTGTTTTATCTTCAAGTGTCTGATAACCTGTTTGTGATAATCCAAAAGAAATCAGAGAACAAAGCTCTTGAGTAGCATGTGGGAAATCCAAACCTCTTCTTTGAAGAAGAAAAAGAGGCCTTAGGACAAACAACAGGTGTGACCATGCCACGGGGAGTTTATGGGAATTCCCATGTTGGATTTTAGGTGTGTAAGCCTCAGAAGGACTAAAATTTTGTGTGTTTAATAAAATTAAAGGTGTTTGAAATGTGCAAAACCATTCCTTTATGTTTTGTGGAATGTTAAAGACTAAATAATGTAGTTTGAATAAGGGAAAGAAATTAATAACATAATGGGAGACAAGATGAGATCTTCAAAATGTCTCAAAGCTGGGGACAGTGAATTCGGTTTTGGGTGGAATATATGGAGAAGGCAGATGAGCATAGACCACAGATTTCCCACGTATGAGATATGTGTGAGGTCCACCGACTGCTGTGGCAAGCAGCAATTCAACGCAGAGAGATGTTAACTACACACAAATGAGGACACCAATATTGACAAAATAAAAGGGATCTCAGGAAATGTGGACAACATTTCCAAGAATTTTTTTCATGTTAACTTAATTGATTTTACTTTGTTCCCCAGTAGATGTTTTGCTTTTACAATTGTTTGCCCAGGGCTATACCACCTTGAAGTGTGATCTTTTCAAGATTCCTAGATTGAGAAAAGATTATTCCAAAGGTAGGTTGCCTGGGGAGAAAAGACCACCTAGGAGAATTGGGCATGGATTCACTTATCACCAACATAACTAATGCAATAAGAAAAACAATGACGAGCATACAGATACCAAAGAGAAAGTCCAAAGAGGGGGAAGGGAGGAAGGAAGAAGGAAGGAAGAGAAAGAGGGAGAGGGAGAGAGAGAGACCAAACCAAAATAATGAAGTGGCTCAAGAAAACTAGCATAGTTAGAGAGAAGAGAGTTGGAGAATTGGTCAATAGGACTTAACTAGTGAAACACTGTCATATTTAGATACTGTTAGACTGTTAGGAGTTTGATGACTTTAAAATATTATACAAGTTGTTTTGGGTTGTGTAATTAAGTGAGTGTGCTCCTGAAAAGCCAACATTTAGACAGCATTTTAAATAATTTAAAAATTATTTGGTACTCTGAAAAGATGATGAGCCCTTCTAATTGCAAGGGCATGAAGAACTTAGGATTTATGCCAATCTCCACTTTATCTAAAATTCTTCCCACAATTTCATCATGTTACCAGCTCTGACTGTGAATGAATGAGGTTGCAGAGTTACAGAGAATACTGCTGTGCCATTAATCAGGTGTGATCTTCAAATATCATAAATTTCAGTGATCATTGCCAAGTCTCGTTTGGATAACTTGGGGATGACACTCATGGATCAGCTTGACAGAGACAAATAAAAAGCTAAATAGGGATGTGATAGTCTGTCAGAGGTGATAGTGACTGTTAGATTTTCAAATGTGTCATTTGTAAAAGATGGTAAATAATTTAAAATTCCTCATGCCCATCATCTGCGATTCATTGTGCTTCAAAATGAAATTTTGTGTCATTCCTTGTAGATTTTTCTTTACTTTGGACTGAAGCCCCCAATATTATTGTTCAAATAGTTATTATTCAAAGCATATGTTATTTCTCCCTAAGTTTTGAATGAATTAGAATTAAGAGCACTACAAAATATGCACAACTAATTTCTTTCTTATGGCTTCCCCATTTTACTTAGACAATCAATGAAATGATGGAAATGATTCAAATCACATTTTTCCTGACAACACAATGCTTTGATAACTGAAAAGTTAACATTTAATAACATTGTGAATTAAAAACTTATTTGACTTTAATATTGTTATCATTATAATACAAATTTTATGGATATTTAGATAAACATTTAAAATGCACTTTTTTAATCATAGACTAAAAATCTGTGGCATATGTCATGTAACTTCCCCATGCTTTTTAGTGTAATTCAGTGTGAATATAGAAGTTCCTAATTATGTCTAAGATGATACCCAGATGAAAGCTAGTCTATTTGTATCAAAAAATGAAAGTCAGAGAATACTACAAACCTACAGAATGAAATTTGTGGGTCTCTAATACAAGTTTACAAGCTGTTTTGGATTACAACTGCTTCTATGCAAGTAATCATGGCTGTTCTGGGATAAGTGATTTCTAAGAAGAACTGAAAGCAATCTCAGAGTTTTAGCAACCTCTAAGTGGGTATTGTGTAGAAGTTCACCCTGAATTTGCTTGGAGTTTTATATCTGATATGCACTAATTTGTTTGGTTCAGTCTAAAAAAGAAGATTTTTTCCCCTATTACTTTTCAAAAGTCATATTAGTGACTATAAGGGAGAGAGTTTTAACTATATAAGAAAACATTCTGGTGAATGCTATCCTCAATTAAGAGAAGAAACTACAGATGACCTAGCAATGATGTTAAAAGCAGTTAAAGCTATACAATCTACCAATATTTATTTTCTATTGTTACTATATTTTTCATCACTCAAAACAACTTTTTAATTTAAATGTATTTTGATCATATTCTTTCCCTACCTTGAAGTCCTCCAATATCCCCTTCCCCTCCAAACTAACCCAAATTCCCCCAACCCAAAAACCTAATACAACAAACAACCCCTTCAAAAATCTCAAGAAAACAACACCCAAACATAAAACAACCAAAAATCCCCACCAACTTATAACAAAAAAGAAGGCCCACTAAATAAAAGCACACACACACACACAAACTGTGGAGTCTATTACATGCTGATTATCTACTCCTGAGCATGAGGCCTATGTTGTAGAATATCATTTTAATATGTTTACATTTGTTGATGCTGTGGAACATTTGTTTAATGATGCAAAGATGGGTTACATTCTTTTATGTTGCTTTTGGTTAACTCTGTAAATCTGAGTTACTTTGCCCATCTAAAACACTTGATTGGTCTAGTAAAGAGCAGAATGGTCAATAGCTTGACAGAGAAAGAGTAGGTGAAGTTGACAGGCAGAAAGAATAAAAATAAGAAAGAGAGAGAAAGGATCAAGGAACAAGAAAACCAGGAAAGGAGGACAAATATGGACCAACCACACAGTCAATCATCAAATAAGAGTGAAAGTAAAAAATACAGAAGTAAGAAAAGAAGAAAGTCCAGAGGTGAAAGGTAGATGGGATAATTTAAGTTAATAAAAACCTGGAAACATCCTACAAGTCCCTCAATTGAAGAATGGATAAAGAAAATGGTACATTTACCCAAAGGTGTATTACTTAGCAGTAAAAAATAATGATATCTTGAATTTGCAGGCAAATGGATGGAACTAGAAAATAATTACCCTGAGTCAGGTAAAGCAAACCCAATAAGACAAACACAGTATGTACTCACTCATAAGTGGATATTAGACCTAAATCAAAGGATAACCAGGCTACAATCCACAACTCCAGAAAAACTAGGTAATAAGGAAGAGCCTAAGAGGGAAACACATGGAGGGCCCCAAGAAGGGAAAATAGTTAAGATTTCCTGGGTACACTGGGAGGGCAACAGAAGGGAGAGGATGGGGGATGGATGGGAACATGAGGTATCCAAATGGCCAAGTTGGGGGAAGGACAGAAAGGGAGAACAATGAAAAACATATCTTGATAGAGAGAGCCACTATTGGGTTAGTAAGGAACCTGTTGCTAGGGAAATTTTGAGGAATTCACAAGATGATCCCTGCTAAGACTCTTTGTGGAGAAGGTTCCTGGATGGGTCTTCCCCTACAATCAGATTAGTGACTACCCTAATTGGCATTATAGAACCTAGATCCAGTAACTGATGGAAGCAGATTCAGTGATGCACAGCCAAGGATTGAGCTCCCAGAGTTCAGCTGAAGAGAGGGTGGAGGCATTATATGAGAGGTCAAGATCATGATTGAGAAAACCACAGAGACAGCTGACTTGAGCTAGTCTGAGCTAGTTGGAGTTCAGACTCTGGACTGACATCTGGGGAAACTGTATCACAATGAACTAGAACCTCTTAATGTGGGTGACAGTTATGTGGCTTGATTGGTTGGGCAGGGGGTTCCTGGCAGTGGGACCAATATTTATCCTGGTACATGAAGTGGCTTTTTGAAGCCCATTCCCTATAATAGGATACTTTGCTCTGCCTTGATTCAGGGGGGAGGGCCTTAGTCCTGCCTCAGTTTAGTATGCCAGACTTTATTGAGGCCCCAAGAAAGGCCTTACCCCCTCTGAGGAGTGGATGAGTGATGGGAAGTTGGGAGGTGGAGGGAGTGGGATAAAGGGAGGGAAGGGGATCTGGGGTTGGTACATAAAATGAAAAAAAAAATTAAATTAAAAAATAACTCTAAAAGATACTGGCTAGAAAGAAGCCAAGTTAAGGCTGGGCATTTATAGTAACAATAAAAGTCTCCATGTGTATTTACTTGGGAGCTGAGTAATGGGCCCCTCAAAATAGCCAAGAGTAAAGGGTAAAAGCAAACAACAACAGGTTATCCTGGAGTGTTTACTATACTTAGTGTCACTCTTTTGGAGAAAATTGATTTTACCTCTCCCTGAAGGTATAAATGATAGCTCAGTTGTTAACAATTTCTCTGGTGGTTAGGTTTTCATTAATTCATTCTTTTTAAAAAATAAAACAAAATAAATTATAATAAGATGAAACAAAAAACCTATCGTATCAAATTTAGACAAAACAAACCAATAGAAGGCAAACAGCCAAGGAGAAGGCACAAGAACCAGACACCCACTTGTTTGTTTATTCAGGAATCCCATAAAAATATTAAACTGGAAGCCATAACATATATATCCTGTGCATTCCGATTCAGTCCCTGTTCAATCATGAGAGCTTTGCTCATGTTGATTTAGAGGACTTTGTTTCCTTGGTGTCCTCCATTCCCTCTGTAGCTTAGTTTCATTTTCTTTGGCGTTTTCTGAGCTCTGAATGAAGAGATTTCATGGAAAAACCACATAGGTGCTAAGAGTTCCAAAGTCTCTCACTCTTTGTGTAAAGTCTGGGTGTGGTTCTATGTATTTGTTCCAATGTGTTGAAGGAGGAAGCTTCTCTACTGATGGCTTAACAAGACACTGACCTATGAGTATAGTAGAATATCTTTAGGAGTCATTTTATCACTACTTTTTATTTTTTTCTTTTTTAGGCCAGTATTATTTGGTTCTACCATAGGTGCCTGGGATATTTAGTTTCTAGTTCTTGGTTATCCAAGGGTATAAGGTATGGGTTCTGTCTGGAGTTGGCCTTAAGTTGTGTCACCATTGTCCTAACATCTTGCAGGCAGTAAACTATAAATAAAGCATGTGTCTGGTTTTGTGTTTGCATTTCTCTTTTTCAATCTACCTGTTTTTTATTGTTTAGCACCTTTATATTTGTTTTCTCAAACTTTTGACCACCACCTTGACCAACTCTTATTTTTAGTATTACGTGAGTACACCAAGTACAATTTCTTTGGAACAAAGGCGGATGCAAATTCATGTATGTCACCATGTCTATCTCAAGTCATGTTCATTTTGTTCCTGTATTGGTCAAATCTCTATTTTATAAGATGTGACCTGAAGAACAAATTTTTGAAAACTGGAAGTTATAAATAAAATCTCTGTGAGAAGATACAAATAGAAGAGTTGAATTTTTAATCAGTCCAGCTTAGAGAAAACTTTACCTGGAATTTCAGAAGAGGCAATGTTCACAGCTCCTGCACATTGGTCTTAAACTGTAACTGAATCATTCTTACATTAACTGCATAGCCAGGGACTCCTTCAAGCTCACACAACCAGGACCAGACATGACTAATAGCCCTAATGACATCTCTACTATCTGTGTGCCCAAGACAAGACCATATTCTTCCTTGGGCACTTAAGCTAATAGAAATGCCTATCTCTAGAACTGATCTTCTTGGATTAAATGACGGGCACCCTGGGCTGAGTTTCAATGTATTTATGCTTCCTTTTGACCAGGGATTGTATTACACCAAGAATTTTTTTTCCCACATTATACTGTGTTTAAATACACTGGCAATAAACCCTTTGGCTCCAGACTATCTCAAAGTTTTGATCCAGATTGACAAAGTCAATCTGAACTCAGTTTTCATTTTCACTTCTTCATGGTTCATTTCTCTGCCTACACCTGCAGGGTCCCCATCAACCTAGATTTATCATTGGCTTTTCTGGGAAGTACACTGATGTAAACTACATGGAAGATCAATCAAAAAAGTCAGGTCTTAATAGCTATGCTTTATATTCAAGTTTTGAATTCCAAATACGAGCTATATAAAGTGGTTATTATAACTACCTAATAGATTTATTATGAGGTTTAATCAATATGTCAAGAATAGAAGTTGCTGAATATATAAGTTGTTTTCAATATTCATCTTTGTTAATTTGATGTTCATAGGTGTTTTGAGTCAGGAACAGATTTAGTAATTACTTAACTCTAAACAATAAGCATACGGCAAGTTTCTGCCTTGTTTTGTTAGTTATTATCAGGAATATATGCTGAGGGCCAATGGAAATTCTTGTCACATGAGTGGTTTAAAATCAAATAGGAAGTGTGTGAAGATAATTTTTTATGCTAATGAAAAGATGTGAGAAAGTTGTCTCCTGAACCCCAAAAAGAGATTTCATGAAATGTAATAAGATAGCAATTCTAGTTTTCATTTGACATTGTTTCTGACAAATGCTTTGAATGCATATGTTTCAGTTTTAATTTGGCATCTGTTATTTTTCAGAAAAAAGTGTGTCCGGTTTTCCTAATATTTTAAATTAATAAATAGAAAATGTTTCATTGCCTCCTGGCACAATTTTTCCCTTCTTACCATCCCATTTAACTCTGGTTTTTGTAAAAATTAAAATGGAAGTTTTAATAGCTGGCAGTGTGCAGCAGGCAGTGATGTGTAGCCTTGGCACAGGGATGTCTCTGCAGAGGATTTTCCTCTGAATCTGACCAGAAAGACGTAGAGCATGAAAACTCCTTTTCTAGATGAGATGAACCCCATTAGAAAAAAGCAAATAAACAAACCACTCCAATTGCTGGCCTCTGTAAATTCCCAGAGAACAAAGAACACCAGTCAGGAGGCCATGGTCTTCCTAGTTATCTCTAAATTGCAAATGGCAGCTTGTTTTCTCCATCACATAATAGTTCTCTCAATAGATCTTTCCTGATGCTTGATTCTGTCTGAGGATTTGATTGCTTCAGTAGAAAGAACTTGCAGTTGTGAACTAGCACCCTGACCAGAAGGGAGGATTACGTTTAGGTTATTACATGGTGAAAACCTGACATGTATGAACAGTTCCATTCACTGTGATTGCTGCCTCTCTCCAGAAGTGTCACAAATCCTATGTATGTGCCATCTGACAAAATCCTGGCTTATCATAGTATATAAAATGGCTTTGCTTCCTAAAAAATCTTGCAACCCTTTGATGTTTTATTCCTAGATGGGATCTCACAAAATAGCCCTGGAGAGCCTGCTCTCATTCACTATATAGACTAGGTTGGCCTCAACCTTGCTGAAATCCCCCTGCCTCTGTTTCCTGTGTTAGATATATGCCATTCCACCTGGCTGTAATCTTTGGTATGATTTCTATCTTAGATTATATTAACAGGGTTTAGAAATATTTTGTAGGGATTTAAGATAAAATATTCATTATTATTCAATTCAAACCATCAGTATATTTTTATACCATTTTAATAGCTGCATTTATTAGTTTCAGAGAATTGTCAAGATTTTTCCTTAGCAAACTTTGATATTGAAATAACAGTAATTTTTTAGTTTTGTTAAATGTATTTCTCAAATTGAGACTTCTGTTTATTTTTTTTTTACTTTTAAAAAAGATATGACTTTTTAAGTTTTGACAGTGAAATGTGTTTTCAGCTGTAAGATACAAAATTCAGGTAATATCCATAGAATTTTTAATTTAGATTGTAGCACAAATAAATTTCTTGCATTTTTATTCATTTAGCTTTATATTAAGTGTTTGATTTTTTTAAATTTGTATTTCTTTTGGGGGGGTTCCTTCCATATATGTCTGTGAATTGCATGAATGTAGTGCCCACATAGGCCAGAAGAGGGCGTTGGATACTCTAAGACTTGTGTTACAGACAGTTGTAAACTGTGACATGTGAGCTCTTTTAGAAGAATAGACAGCACTCTGAACCATGTAGTCATCTTTCTTGCTTTTGATCTTATTCCTAACATGCTTAGCAGCTACTATCTTCTCATTTGTGGTCATAATGTAGGGTCGTTATTATGATCTTTAATTAAAGTATAATGACCATAATTCAGGATACTACCGAATTACTTATAAATCTCTAGGAATGTAAGTCATTTATATTTTTATCTAAAATATAATTTTCAAAATGTTTATGTTAAATAATGTTGTAAGTCAATATGCCAGGTGCTACTGGTAGATAATGTTCTTCATCCTAGATATTGAGATGTTTGAAAAACTGGGCTGTGGTGACACATGCCTTTAATTCTAGCATTAGGGAGTCAGAGGCAGGTGCATCTCTGTGAGTTCAAGACTACCCTGGCCTACAGGATAATATTGCTTCTATGCTTAAACTCTGTGAGTTCAAGGCTATCCTGGTCTACAGAGATAATTCTAAGACAGCTAAAACTACACAAATAAACCCTTGAAAAAACAATAACAACAAAATGTTTTTAATAAAATTTGTTAGATTTTCATCTTAATACTTTTTAGTACTAATAGCTTAAATAATAGTATGACAAAATTAAATTATGAAAACTAAAATTATATCATTAAATACTAATAGAATGTTGATATCTCTTTATGTAATAGCCATGGTCAGCTATTAAACTCAAGTGCTGAAGGGTGTATTTTATGTTTATTTGTTTGTTTATTCATTTATTTAATGTGATGAGATTTGAAGCTAGAACCTGTGAATGAATGCTATTATTGTTCTACATCACAGCTATTAAGATGTTTTGAAAAGCTGGGTTGTAGTGGCCTTTAATTCTAATTAGAAAGGCAGAGGCAGGTGGATCTCTGTGACACTTAGGTTTTTAGGTTTAAACTATAATTCGTAAAGCAGATTATATCATTAAGATATAGTCTTAATATTGACAAAAAAGATACTGAAAAAATTGTCATATTGAAATTTGCATGATATTATTAAAGGTAATTCCATGAGAAATCAGCATTTTTTTTGAAGAGCAGCCCAGTCGCTTAGAGATATTCTCAATATTCTTGTGCAGGTCCTAGTGAGGTGACAGAGGTGAACTCTGAAAGATGACGTTTCTTGATGATTCTTTACTTCTGCTTTGGGTAGACAGAAGGCTCATTGCTTACCAGGCATCATACAATGATTTGACTCCAACTTGTCATTTTAACATTTAATTTGATTCATAAAGACATTTAGCCATCTTTATAATTGGCTAAACTTTTTTTTTCAGATATCATGGCAAGTTCAATTAAAAATGACACCAAAAAGTAAACATTCTTATTCTTTATTAAATCAAGTATAATGGAATTTAATTATTTAACAGTTGGAGTAGAATAGTGTTAAGAAGCAAAGCATGGCCTAAGTTTAATAACAATGAGTTAAATATAAACTGTCAAACCATATCTTCTTTATTACTTGCTAACAATGAATATTTCAATTTCTCCTACACACTGGTTACATTTTAATGAGTAAATACATACATTATTTTTTAAAATCCACATGGACACATAGTAAGTTCACTATAAGTCAGGGTTCTCTAGAGCAACAAAATTGTGTGTGTGTGTGTGTGTGTGTGTGTGTGTGTGTTAAGTCAGTTTATGTTAATATAGCAATAACGGATTAATCATACCTGAAAGGCTAAGAACCCAACCCAGTCCAAGAGGCTGTGGGCCTCAACAGTCCGACTATGCCACTTAAATCCTGGGACAACAGAAGCCTTAAAGTATCCTGGTATCAGGACTTGAATCAGTAGCAGCAACAACAGAGTAAATTGACTAGGTATCAAGAGAGAAGACCAAGAAAGCAAAAGATGAGTGACTGTCCCTCTCTGTCATACCTTTTCTACCTAAAATACTATCAGAAAGTCCTGCCCAAAATCCATGTGGAAATCCTTCCATTAATTGAGTCAATCAGGACTATCTGAAGTTAAAGTTTTCTCTTCAGTTGATTCCAATTTATGCTAAGATGAAATTAAAACCAGCAAAAGTAGTCAATCCTGTCAAGTAGACACATAAATACATCTCTTTAAAAGCTTATGCACACCATCCCCTGAAACCTCAGAGGAACTCTAAAGCACAGGATGTGACCACAGAGGCAAGCATAACCAACAGAATACAAGAGATAGAAGAGAGAATCTCAAATGTTGAAGATACTATAGAAGAAATAGATTCATTGGTCAAAGAAGATGGTAAATATAACAAATTCTTAATTTAAAAAAACCAAGAAATCTGGGACACCATGAAAAAACCAAACCAAAGAATAATGGGGGGGGGGAGGAAAAGAGCTCCTGCTCAAAGACATAGAAAATATATTCAACAAAATCATAGAAGAAAACTTTCCCAGTCTAAAGAAGGATATCCCTATGAAGGTACACAAAGCTTACAGAACACCAAATAGATTGGATAATTAAATTCACCTTGCCATAAAATAATTAAAACAAAAAACATACAGAATAAAGAAAGAATATTAAGAGCTGCAAAGAAAAAAGGTAAGTAACATATAAAGGCAGACCTATCAGATTTACACCTAACTTCTCAGTGGAAACCATGAAAGCCAGAATGTCCTGAACAGATGTACTGAAGACACTAAGAGACCATCGAAGCAAGCCCAAATTACTATAACCAGCAAAGCTTTCAATCACCATCAATGGAGAAAACTAGGTATTCCATAACAAAATCAGACTTAAACAATACCTAAAACCCAGCCTTTGCAAAGTACTAGAAGGAAAATTTCAACCCAAGGAAGCTATCTGTACCCATAAAATCACAGCAACAGATAACCTCACAACAGCAAATCCCAAATCAGGGAAACACACAAACACTACCACCTAAAAATAACAGGAATTAACAATCACTGAACTCAATTTACCTATAAAAAGACACAGGCTAAAGGAATTGATACTAAAGCAGGATCCATCCTACTGCTATGTAGACGAAACCTCAAAGAATGACATCACCTCAGAGTAAATGGTTGGGAAAAGACTTTCCTATCAAATGGACCTAAGAAACAAGTGGGTTTAGCTATCCTAATATCTAACAAAATAGACTTCAAACTAAAATCAATCAAAAGAGATAGAGAAGGACACTTCATACTCATCACAGGAAAAATCCAGCAAGATGAAGTCTCTATCCTGCACATCTATGGCCCAAATACAAGAGCACTCACAAATGTAAAAGAAGCATCAATAAAGATTAAATCACACATTAAAACCCACACACTAATAGTAGGAGACTTCAACATCCCACTCTCATCAATGGACAGGTCAACCAGTCAGAAACTTAACAGAGAAATAAGAGAACTAAAAGATGTCATGACTCAAATGGGCTTAACAGGCATCTATAGAATATTTCACCCAAACACAAAAGAATATACCTTCTTCTATCACCTCATGGAATAATCTCTAAAATTGGCCACATACTCGGTAATGAAGCAAACTGCAACAAATAAAAAAAAAATGGATTAACCCCATGAATCCTATCAGATCACCATGGTTTAAACTTAGAATTCAACAACAACACTAAGTGTAGAAACCCTACCAAGTCATGGAAATTGAACAGTGCTCAAATGAATCACCCCTGGGTCAAGGAAAAAGTTAAAAAAATTAAAGACATTCTTGAAGTCAATGAAAATGAAGGCACAATGTACCTGAAACTATGGAACACTATGAAAGTAGTGCTAAGAGGAAAGTTCATAGAACTAAGTGCCTATATAAAGAAAATGGAGAAATCTCAAACCAGTAATTTAACAGCACACCTGAAAGCTCTAGAACAAAAAAACAGCCGACTCACCCAGGAGGAGCAGATGACAGGAAATAATCAAATTGAGAGATGAAATCAACAAAATGGAAACAAAGAAAAAATACAAAGAATCAATGAAACAAAGAGCTGATTCTTTGAGAAAATCAACAAGATTGACAAACCATTATTCAAACTAACCAAAAGGGAGAGAGAGACCATACAAATTAACAAAATCAGAAATGAAAAGGGGGAACATGACAACGGACAAGGAAAAAAATCTAGAGAATCATTAGGTCATACTACAAAAAGCTCAACAAAATTGGAAAATTTAAAGAAAATAGATAATTTTCTGGATAGATACCACATATCAGAATTAAATCAAGACCAGGTGAACAATTTACATAGACCTATAACCTGCAAAGAAATAGAAACAGTTATTAAAATCCTCCCAACCAAAAAAAGCCCAGGACCAGATGGTTTCAGTGCAGAATTCTATCAGAACAGAAAAGAAGAGCTAATACCTGTACTTCTCAAAGTGGTCCACATAATAGAAACAGAAGGAACATTGTCAAACTCTTTTTGGTATCAGTTTCCCTGATACCAAAACCACACAAAGACTCAACCAAGAAAGAGAAGTACAGACCAGTCTCACTCATGAACATGGATGCAAAAATACTCAATAAAATACTGGCAAACTGAATCCAAGAAGATATTAAAAAAATAATCCACTATGATTAAGTCAGCTTCATCCCAGAGATGCAGGGATGGTTCAACATATGAAAATCTATCAATGTAATCTACATATAAATAAACTAAAAGAAATAAAAACCATTTGATTGTCTCAATAGAAGCTGAAAAAACATTTGAAAAAATCCAACACCCCTTCATAATGAAGGTCTCAGAGAGATCAAGGATACAAGGAACATATCTAAACATAATAAAAGCAATATACAGCAAGCTTACAGTCAACACCAAATTAAATGGAGAGAAACTCAAAGTGATTCCACTAAAATCAGGAAGTTTTTGAAGAAAGAAATTGAAGAAAATACCAGAATTTGGAAATAACTCCCATGTCCTTGGGTAGGTAGGATCAACATAATAAAAATTGCAATCCTACCAAAAGTAATCTATAGATTCACTGCAATCCCCATCAAAATCCCAACACAATTCTTCACAGATGTTGAAAGCACAATACTCAACTTCATATGGAAAAACAAAAAAACCCAGGATAGCCAAAACAATCCTGTATAATAAAGAAGCTTCCAGAGGCATCACCATCCCTGAAATTAAGCTCTATTCTAGAGCTACAGTAATGGAAAGAGCCTGGTATTGGCATAGAAACAGACAGGCTGACCAGTGGAATCAAACTGAAGACCAGGATATTAACCCACATAGCCATGTATATCTGATTTTTAACAAAGGAGCTAAAATTATACAATGGAAAAGAGAAAGCATCTTCAATAAATGATACTGGCATAACTGGATGTCAACATGTAGAAGAATGCAAATAGATCCATATTTATCCCCATGAACAAAACTCAAGTCCACATGGATTAAAGAACTCAATATAAATCAGACCACAATGAACCTTATAGAACAGAAAGTAGTAAGTAGCCTTCAACGCATGGGCACAGAAGACCACTTTCTAAATATAACGCCAGTAGCACAGACTTTGAGAGCAACAATAAATAAATGGGAAATTCTGAAACTGAGAGTTTTCTATAAAGCAAAGGACAGTCAATAAGACAAATAGGCAGCCTTCTGAATGGGAAAAGCTCTTTAACAGCCCCACATCAGACAGAGAACTGATTTGCAAAATATATAAAGAACTCAAGAAAGTTTTTTTTATTCAAAATCTTACACATCCTCCCCTTCTCCCAGTCCCCTCCTACTCTCCCCTCCCTCTTTTCCCTCCCCCTGCATCCTTAAGAGAGGGCAGGGTACCCTGTGGGAAGTCCAAGGCCCTCCCGACTCCATCCCGGCCTGGGAAGGTGTGCATCCATATAGAATAGGGTCCCAAAAAGCCAATACATGAAGAAGAGATAGGTCCCAGTGCCATTATCAATGGTTTCTCAGTCTGCCCCCATTGGCAGCCACATTTAGAGTCCGGTTTCATCACATGCTCGTTCAGTCCCGGTCCAGCTGGATTTGGTGAGCTCCTGTTATTAGATCAGGGACACTGTCTCAGTGGGTGGAAGAGCTACTGGCGGTTCTGACTTCCTTGCTCATCTTCTCCCTCCTTCTGCTCTTCAACTGGACCTTGGGAGCTCAGTCCAGTGCTCTGATGTGGATGTGGGTCTCTGTCTCTATCTCCATCCATTGGTCGAAATTTCTACAGTGATAATCAAGATAATCATCAATGTGACTATGGGACAAGGCTAGTTCAGGCACCCTCTCCCCTGCTGCCCAAGTACCTAGCTGGGGACATCCCTGTGAACACCTGGGATCCCCTCTAGGGCCAAGTCTCTTGCCAATCCTATCTTCTTCCCTGCTCCCATATCCGCCCTTCCTCCATCTCCACCCTCCCACTCCTCCAAGTTCTCCCCAGTCCTTCCCTTCTTCCCTTCTCCTTCCCCCTCTCCCCTATCCCCACCCCCATGCTCCCAACTTTTGCCCGACGATCTTCTTTGCTTCCAATTTCCAAGAGGATCTATATGTTTGTCCTTGGGTTCACCTTGCTATTTGGCTTCTCTAAGCTTGTGAGCTATAAGCTTAATGTCCTTTGTTTATGGCTAGAGTCCACTAATGAGTGAGTACATACCATAGTCATCTTTTTGGGTTTGGGTTATCTCACTAAGCATAGCCTTTTCTATTTCCATCCATTTGCATGCAAAATTCAAGATGTTATTGTTTTTTACCGCTGAGTAGTATTCTAATGTGTATATATTCCACACTTTCTTGATCCATTCTTCCATTGAGGGGCACCTAGGCTGTTTCCAGGTTCTGGCTATTACAAATAATGGTGCTATGAACATAGCTGAACAAATGTTTTTGTAGTATGATTAGACATCTCTTGGGTATATTCCTAAGAGTGGTATTGCTGGATCCTGAGGTAGGTTGATTCCCAATTTCCTGAGAAACCGCCACACTGATTTACAAAGTGGTTGCACAAGTTTGCAATCCCACCAGCAATGGATGAGTGTTCCCCTTACTCCACATCCTCTCCAGCATAGGCTATCCTTGGTGTTTTTGATTTTAGCCATTCTGACAGTTGTAAGATGGTATCTCAAAGTTGTTTTGATTTGCATTTCCCTGATTGCTAAGGAAGTTGAACATGACCTTAAGTATGTTTTGGCCATTCGAACTTTTTCTGTTGAGAATTCTCTGTTCAGATCATTACCCCATTTTTTAATTGGGTAATTTAGAATTTTAATGTCTAGTTTCTTGAGTTCTTTGTATATTTTAGAGATCAGACCTTTGAGCCAGGCGGTGGTGGTGCACGCCTTTAATCCCTGCACTTGGGAGGCAGAGGCAGGCGGATCTCTGTGAGTTCGAGACCAGCCTGGTCTACAGAGCTAGTTCCAGGACAGGCTCCAAAGCCACAGAGAAACCCTTTCTCAAAAAACCAAAAAAAAAAAGATTTATAAAAAGTATATATATATAAAAAAAAGAGATCAGACCTTTGTCTGATGTGGGGTTAGTGAAGATCTTCTCCCATTCAGTAGGATGCCTTTTTGTCAAGAAATTTTTAATTGATTTTATTGACCTATACATTTTCTCTGCTCCCTTCCCTGCCTCTCCACTCCCCTTCAATCCTCTCCTATGGTCCCCATGCTCCCAATTTACTCAGGAGATCGTGTCTTTTTCTACTTCCCATGTAGATTAGATTCATGTATATCTCACTTAGTGTCCCCATTGTTGTCTAGGTTCTCTGGGATTGTGTTTTGGAAGCCGGTTTTCTTTTCTTTATGTTTAAAAACCACTTATGAGTGAGTACATATGATAATTGTCTTTCTGTGCCTGGAAGAAATTAGACATCAAAATTTCACATAATCCAATAAATAATGGGGTGCAAATTTAAACAGAGAATTCTCAACAGAAGAATTCCAAATAGCTGAAAGAAACTAAAGGAAATGTTCAACAACCTTAGCCATCATGGAAATACAAATCTTACACCAGTGAGAATGGCTAAGATCCAAAACACCAATGATAGATTATGCTGGAAAGGATGCAGAGTAAGGGGAATAGTCGTTCACTGATGGTGGGAATGCAGACTTCTTCAACCACTCTGGAAATCAGTATGGTTGTTTCTCCTAAAATTGAGAATCAACCTACTTCAGGACCTAGCAATCCCACTCTTGGGCATACAGTCAAATGATGCTCAATCATACTACAAGGTCATTTGCTCAACTATGTTCATAGCAGCATTATTTGTAATAGCCAGAACCTGGAAACAACCTAGATGCTTCTCAATCAAAGAATGGATAAGGAAAATGTACATTTGCACAATGGGGTACTACTCAAATCTAAAAATAAATGAGATCTTGAAATTTGCATACAAATGGATGGAACTAGAAAAATTTTTAATAGAAAATTTAAAGTTTTTTTTTAATAGAAAACTACATCCTGAGTGAAGTAACCCAGGCCCATAAAGATGGTCACAGTATATACTCACACATAAGTGAATACTAGCTGTAAAACAAAGGATAAGTAATCTATAGTTCATGACTCCAGAGAAGCTAAGTAACAAGGAGAAACCTAAGAGAAACATACATAGATCCCCTTTGGAATGGGAAATTGACAAGATTTCTTGACAAAATTGGGAGCAAAGGGGTGGGAGGGAAAGTGAAGGCAGAAGGGGGGAGGAGGGAGGATGGGGAAAGGGAATGATAACTTGAGGGAATGGGATGGTCGAGATAGGGAAATACAGAGACTGAGAACAAGGAAACAGATACCTTGATTGATGGAATTATTATGGGACTATCAATAAACTGGACACTAGAGAATTTCCCAGGAATACACAAGAATGACAGCAGCTAAGACCCTATGCAATAGTGGAGAGGGTGCCTGACAAGTCTTTCCCAGTAGTCATATTGATGACTATCTTAAAGATCATCATAGACCCTTCAGTTAGCAGGAGATGGAAGCAGATGCAGAGAATCTCAGTGGAACACTGGCCTAAACTCCCAAAGTTCTGTTGAAGATGGGAGGAGTGAGAATATGAGCAAAGTTGTCATCATCATTGATTGGGATACCCACAGAAACAGCTTACCTGAGCTAATGGGAGCCTATCAACTCTGGCCTGATAGTGAGGGAACAAGCATAGGACCAAATTAGTTCCTCTGAATGTGGGTGACAGTTGTATGGCTGGGGCAGACAGTGGGGCCACTGGCAGTGAGATCAGGATTTATCCCTTCTACTTGTTCTAGCTTTTTGGAACCTATTCTCTTTGGAGGGATACCTTGATCAGCCTAGATACAGTGGGGAGGACCTTGGTCTTGTCTGAAAGCAATGTGCTAGACTTTGTTGACTCTCCATGGGTAGCCTTACCCTCTCTGAGGAATGGATGGGGGGGTGGGATGGGAAAGAAGCTGAAGGAAGCAGGAGGAGGGGAGGGAGTGGGAACTGGATTTGGCATGAAAAATGAGAAAAATATAGTTTAAAAAATAAAATTTTAAAAAGAAAAACAAGAAATAAAAAGCATATGCACACATTCACACATCAATAAAATAGTTAATAAATAATTTTAAAAGATAATGGAGAAGAAATCTTAAAAATATACAATCCTGCTCCTCAAATCTTATGTTTATTTCATAACATAAAATATAATCCACTTTGAATAGTCCATAACATCTCATGGTTATTCCCCAAGCCTCAGGACATACTATTGGGATAGATATTCTGAGAGGCTGGAAAAATCTCTAGCATAGTTCATTGACCTGTGCAATGAGGACTTGCTATTATTGCATAGGCAAAATGAAAGTTCTTGGAGTTCCTTTTATCAGAGAAAGTAGTGGACCAAGAAAAACAACACACCCATGGTAGGATTACAGATATTAATGCCCCCATTAAGGAGTTGAAAGATGCCATATTATATGTTCATAGCAGCATTGTTTGACATAGCCAGAACCTGGAAACAACCTAGATGACCTTCGACTGAAGAATGGATAAGGAAAATGTGGTACATTTACATAATGGAGTCCTATACAGCAGAAAAATTAACGACATCTTGAATTTTGCAGGCAAATGGATGGAGCTAGAAAACATCATTTTGAGTGAGGTAACCCAGACCCAGAAAGACAGTTATCACATGTACTCACTCATAAGTGGATTTTAAACATAAAGCAAAGAATATCAGCCCACAAATCACAATCCCAGAAGAACCTAGAAAACAATGAGGACCCTAAGAGAGACATACATAGATCTAATCTACATGGGTAGTAGAAAAAGACAAGATCTTCTGAGTAAATTGTGAGCATTGGGACCTTGGGAGAGGGATGAAGGGGAGGGAAGAGGCAGGGAAGGGAGCAGAGAAAAATGTATAGCTCAACAGAAATCAATTTAAATAAAAAAGAAAAAAAGGAAGATGCATTATTGGTTATTCCTACCACATCTTTATTTAACTCTTCTATTTGCACTATGTAGAAGACAGTAGATCATGGAGAATTGCAGTTGAGTATTGCAAGCTTAATCAAGTAGTGACTATGGTTGCAATTGCGGTGGCAGATTCAGGGTGCATACTTGTGCATGTTAATGTATCCAGTGGTAGCTGATGTGCAGAGACTGAGCTGGTAAGTGCATTTTTCTCTACAGCTGTCCCTAAGTACCACCAGAAACAATTTGCTTTCTGTTGGCAAAGCTATCGTCCTTTAACAGTTATACCTCAAGGGTGATTGGGTGTATTGAACCTCTAGCTCTATGTTAGTTTAAAGGGAGCGTGACTACTTGACTCTTCCACAGGCTATTACACCAATTCTCTCTATTAATGACATAAAGAAGATTGGGTCACATGAGCAGGAGACAGCAATTTCTTTGAACTTGGTGATAAAATATATGCATAGTAGAGGATGGGATGTAAAAATCCAACCAAACTTCAAAGGGCTTCAACCTCAGTGAAATTTCTAATATTGTCTGATTTTATTGTTTAAATATTTAACATCTCCTCTCTGAGTGGTATAATTCCTGTACCTTGTCTTTTTATCATGCTGTTTTCTCTTCCACTTGATCCAGTTTTATTCCTCTGAGCTTTTTGTTTGACTCCTTGAATTTTTCATGTTGATATTTATTTCAGCTTGACTTTTCTTAGAAGCTTACACTTCTTTATTAAGTTTTATTTTCATATCTTGAATTGTTTTCATTACTTTATTCCACTCTTACTGTTTGTCTTTTACAGTGTTCATTCAGGCATTTATGCATATCTTCTTTGAGTTCCTTGAACATATTCATAATTGCTATTTTGAAGTCATCATCTTGTACATCAACTAATTTGTTTTTCTCAGGGACTATTATGATAGGCATGCTATTTCTGGGGAGATATACTGTCTTGGTTATTCATGTTTGTATTATTCTGCTGGGACCTAGGCATCTAGAGTTAGATTATTGGTAGTGTCTCTGAGTATGGATGCTTCTGCTTTGTTTGCTGTTATGCCAACTTGTCAGGTTGCAAACCAACTGGCTGGGACTTGGTGTTCAGTCTTGAAGTTACTGCTTCTTCATGTGAGAATGGGATTTCTGAAGGGTTCATATCTCAGCTAGGGATATATGCAACTTCAGAACACTAGAACAGATTTCTGTATGGCCTATAAGATACCATTCCTCTTCAGAAATCTATGAGGACTAACCAGGTTTCTATATGCAGTCTTTGGGATCAGCAGGTGGGGTAACAGTAGGAATGGTTGACATGCTGTTAGATAGGGTTGCAGGATACTACACCATTCTCAAGTAGAGGTGAGTGTGGTTGAGGTCAGGGTTGGGGGGTCCTATCTGGGGTCAGGGATGCAGAGTGTCATGAGATTTCTGAACATCTTGGTAGGTATAATGAAGGGCTGTCTTTGAAGATCTCTTCCTGAAGTCATGTTCTCAGGATACCACATGGTGCCAAGACTGAATTTTGATGTGTTGGTTAAGAATAACTGAGCAACTTCTTTGTAAGTTATCAACAGAATGTTAGCTCAGTCTTCCAAAAGAAGTGCCTTAATTTTATGGTTGCTAGGTCAGCTTCTTTGTAACTTCATTCTGTGTTGTTGGGAGTTGATTACAACTTTCTGATCACCCTTCAAATTCTTGATCTCTTGCCATTCAACCTATTTATCTTCTACTTTATTCTTTCAGTCTTTGGTCTATGCCAAATATTATTCTTCATTTCTCTTGAAGACCATATATCTTGGTCAATCTATGAATTCTTCACTTCAGTCTTTTGTCTTTACCAAGTCTTTATTTCGCAAAGTCTCATTTGTTCCTCCAGATCCTATTTCAGTAATGTAAACTGATTACTGCCTTGGCCTGGAAAGTGAATGTGTAAACTGGCATTTCTGCATTGCTCTTTTCTACTTGTCAATAACATATTTCATTCATCTCACTCTGAACACACAGAACTTCTACTGCACTACAAAATTAGTAGTGTAAAAATATCAAAAATACTTTTGGGACCTTAGAAATTCTACTATTGATAATAGTTCAATGTTTCTGGAGAAAGTTATGTTTAGATTTTAATTAAATGAGATAAATAGACTGAATATGTAATTATTCTAGCTTCATTATGGAATAATTGATGTGGTTATCTTGAATTTATGGTCTAGAAAACTGGTTTTTCTGTGTCCATGCAGATACAAACTAATGGAGGCAGTGTTAGTACTAGATATGTCTCCAGGAATTACATAGCTCTGTAACAGAAACTTGGGCTTTACACAGAATCATAGTATCTATGTAGGTAGATATAGACAGTTACCAACCTGTGATGTTTAATTTACAAATTTTGACTTAATAGTGATAGTGATGTGGTTTCAATGTCCTATATTTCCTATCCAGGGAACAGCACAATAGAGCACAATATTCTATCATTATTTAATGAAAACCATACACTGATTTTGAATTTTGCTGAGGTAGGGTAATATTGAGAGATGCTGACCAGCAGCAGAAAGCTGTTTTCAGATAAACACAAAATCAAAAGAAAAAAGCAACATGAGTGTGCTGTGTTTCTAGAGCTATGGAGCTTATTGGGTTAATTAGATTCTATGCATTTTCGTATTATTTTCAACCTAAGGAAAATTTCTCATATAACTTTATGATATTAAAGGGACATCTAATCCAGGAGCTACCCTAGATCTTCTTTATCCCACAAACCATACTCTAGATCTATTTTGAAAGTTTTAAGACAAGGCATTTTTTAAATCTAAAATTAAATACAGCTTGATTCAGATAATATTTAAATTTAGATATTATTTTCCAAGAAGTTATCTGACCAAATTGTGATTTTTTTGACATGGTTTTATCTTTTTTGGCCTACCCTATCCATTAAGTAAAGAAACAAATGGCCAAATAACTGTAATACACATATCTATTCAATTATCTCATTTATTGGACCAAAAGAAAAGTTCAACTTAATTAAAACAAAATTACCTAGAAGTCAGTCATTCTTTGGAGATTCAAATGACACTTACATCAAGATACTCTTCCCTAGGTCAGTCTTTAAAGTACAAGTATATTCACCTCAGAGATGATGTTGTGAGCTACCATGTTTTCTGGCAAATGGTAAATCTGGATATGACAAGTGTTTGGCTTTATACAAGAATTCCTTAGAAATGGCACAATACTGCTTCATCTACTACTGGGACCTATTGATCATTCTTAGACACAGTTGCTGTTTTAACTTATTTTTCCAGACAAGTAATATGAGTTGTGAAATTTCGTGAGACTGGAAAAAGGAAGGGAGAATGTAATTACATAATAATGTTAAAAATAAATTTTTAAAAAATTAAGATAAATAATATCATTGTTCAAAGTCCCTAAGATAAGATAATGATCTCATAGATCTCCCAGAACTTAGAGATTTACTATACTCACACTTAAAGCTTACTATAGACAAAGAAAACAGATTAAAGTGACCAAAGGTGAAATGCTAGTAAGGATGATATCTAAATAAAATAAAATGAATTACAATTTTCTACTTGGCTTCTCATTGCAGAGGTCCATGTAAAACACTGAGTTTGTTTCAGCAACAGTCTATGTATCACATATCAAGTGTTGAAGTGTTGTCAAAAAGGAGTACTAGAATCAAATTTTTTTTTTTAGCGATTCATCTCATAGCATAGAGAGCCCATGGATCTGACAGCAGTCACTCAGAGGCCAGCACTGATAGTGGTTAAATTGACAGCATGTTGTCTTTTCCTCACCATAAATTATAGCATCTTTACAAACATCTGGCATGGTAGTATATGTTTGTATTCCCAGCAGACAGGGCCAAGAGAAGAAAGGTCTTGAGCTTATGGCCATACTAGAACATAGCATATTCCAGGCTATCCAAAGCAACACAGTAAACTCGACTCCAAAACAAAACATAAACAAATCCAAAACACTCCTATAAAGTAACATATCTGAAATTCTTGGAAGTGCACATGAGCCAATTGAAAACAGGCTTCCTTTGCGGTGAAAAAGGTATAAATACTCTAGACCTGCTGAGCCCAGTTTCCTTTTAATAAGTACTCAAATAATAGGAGATCTGTGATTCGTGTAAGATGTAAACCTGTCTCCATAAATTTCTTAGAAATAATAGCTCAAATTTGATATTGTAATTATGTCCACATGTGACAGGTCTCTTTTCCATGCTTCCTGTTGAAAACGACTCATCTCCTGCCAACCACCATGAGATTAGAGCAAATTTTATACTATGAAAAGTTTTGTTACTGTTTTATCATTCAACATTTGATTCTCAAATCCTGAGTCAGACACTGCTATGCACCATGCAGCTGCAAAATCCTCTGTGATTACAGCACCAAGCATTTGCTTGCCATGAAGACACCTGAGGTGACTGTAACTTCTGAGTGTCAAGGAAATTGTGCTTCAATGCCAAAGTCAAAAAATGGGACATACACACCATCTACCCTGAGTTCACAGTAAAGGAATGGATAAAGATTTATACTTTAGTAGAGGGAGGGATGTCACTTACAAACCACATACAGAAACATTCAAACCTCGTTCCAATCAACCT
This sequence comes from Ondatra zibethicus, assembly GCA_004026605.1. NCBI lineage: Eukaryota > Metazoa > Chordata > Mammalia > Rodentia > Cricetidae > Ondatra > Ondatra zibethicus. The sequence goes on from PVIU01009412.1 coordinate 62,611, forward strand.
CTTCATTACTGAGTTCCTGAACTGTAAAAAAGAGGTCAAAATACTTTCAGTTTGTGGGGAGTATTAAAATAATATATTAAGATGACTAGCATAATCTCAAAATTAGAACATATTAAGTACACAAAGCTGATAAAAAGCATTATTCTGAAATAGACTCAGAGTTTCTCTCTTAAAAACACTCATAAGGGTAATGATAGCCTCCTTGTTTTAAGTGTCTCATTCACCTCCCATTATCCTAACTTGATACAGAGGCTAGCTGCTCTGTCCATCACAGTTTTCTGGGTAAATAATAGAGGTTGAAGAAAGTTAAGGAAACTGTCTGGTTAGATTTCCCTGTCACAAACCATGTCAAAACTAAGTAGATAAAAATCAGTTGTTAATTTCAATCATGACTGCATAGTAATAATCAAGTGCAGGCTCAAAGCGTTCTGTACTACTCTGAATATAAGCAGGTGTCTGCAGACAGTTATTCATCTAGAATGGCCTATCTGCTTTGTCTTGTTCTTGTTCTATAAAGTCTTTTATCTTCCATCACAAGCTGGGATTTTTCATTGTTTGAGAATTTCAAACACACATATAATCATATGATGTGTTTTGATAAAACTCAGACCCATTACGTCTCCTCCAGTTCCTCTCCTATTTTTTTCAACCACTATTCCCTCCAAATTTCAGGTATTTTATCATTAACCACACCAAAAGGAACTCAGTATTTCCTGTATGTGCATGGATATATGACTATGTCCTATATCATGGGTAGCTTCTCGGGAACTGTTTTCCTGAAGAAACCTAACTTGTCCTCCCCAAGCAGCTATCAGTGGGCAATAGCCTGGTAACTGGACAGGGTTCTTAGAGGACCAGTGTGAAATGAAGTTGATTTAGGTCTAGTCATTCACCTGGACCCTTATTACTTTTCCTTCATTCAACTGGACACGACAAGTCTTAAGGTCAGTCAGGACATGGGGGCTAAGGTTCATCTCTTTGAGAAAACTATGAAGTCACTACAAAACAACACATTAGCAATGAAAATACAAATGGGACCAACTTTATAATCTACTAACTGTTGCAATTTCATAATTTTTATATTCCTTATAGTCTTCCTTTTTTATTTTATTTTGTGTTTTTCCTTTAACATAATTTCATTATTGATTAATTGGGAATTTCACATTTTGTGCCCTAAGTCCACTCACCTCCCAGCCCTCCCATATCTTCCCCTCAGTCCTGCATCACTTCCCACAAAGAAAAAAAAGAGAAAGCTATCTTTCTTATAAGACTGTTGTGGCAGTTCTGGAATTCAATCTTCTGTGTGAAGTCTAGGTGAAACTTGTCAGACAGGGTTGTTTATTCCCTGCCCCCAGAGTTTCATTCTGTTCCACCGTGAATGGGGTGACCTCTAAACTGTCATCATACTAAAGATTGGGACAATGGAGATGCATAATGGTGCTTGATTCACTGAGGTTTTTTTTTTTTCCATACATTGTTTTGTTTTATTTTTTCCATTCAAGAACATAATTAAAGAAATAAATTTTTTTTCCTTTCTTCCCCTTCTCCCGGTCCCCTCCCACTACCCCCCCACCCCTCCTCCCTCCCCCTTCTTCCTTGAAAGAGGGCATGGTGCCCTGCCCTGTTGGAAGGTTTTAAAATCGTGTTAAGAAATGTTTTCACCTCTGACTGGAATAGAACATGCTAATCACATAAGACAAGAGTGTGCTCCAAAGAAACAGTTCTTTTGATATTGGTGTTGTTGCTCATTGTAATTGTCCCATTCATTTGCTATGATCTCTGCCTCTAACACTTCCAACATCTACAGTTTCCCTCCATAGCCTTGAGACCTTCTGGACCTATTTTCTGATCTCAGTACATCAGGATAGCAGAGGTCTTTTCACAATTTGACTAAAATTATTCCTTTTAAGTTTAGATTGATGGCAATTTTATATTTATAAGTTTTGTCAAATCGTGGATTTAGGTATACTTTGTGACACCTTGTGATTATTTTTAAGTCATGTTTAAGTCATGGTGTCTATTTAGAAGTTCCTGCTATTGATCTATGGTTGGACTTCTCAATACACACTCTTAGGAACTAGAGAAGCTGTTTTTGATAGTTGAGCTAGATTATTATATAAATTCTTTATTATTTTAGATTTTTAAACAAAAGATTGTAGAACTGTAATCTCAAATGATCATTTTTCTCAGTTCTCATCTTACATAGAAAAAATTTGTGACCAGAAATACTAAAGATGAGAAACAATTTTATTTTCTCACCCAGAAAATTCTGTACTCTCTGTATTCTCCTAAAATTCTCTTTGCAAGCTGGCCAGTTCTTTATTTAGAACATTTCTTTCTTCTTATACCTATATGGAGCTAGGACCAACCATCTGACATTTCAAAATTCTGAAAAGGTCTCTCAAGCCAAAATCAAAAGGTCATTATATAGATTGGCTCTCGTTCATGTTCCTGAAGGCTTCATGTTTGCTAATTGTTTTATTCTAAAACACACACCCCGCCATTTTCCAACCTCCAAAAAACAATTTGCTTTATTTTCTTTCCCGAGCATTTGTGAAAATTTTGTTTGCCATTTTTCATCCTCTGCTCCAAGCATACTGCCAATGGCACTTATTTTAGATTTTTGTTATGGCAGCACCTCAATTCGAGAAACCAATTATTTCTGCATCAGTTAGCTTTTGCCATATGAAAAGAAAACTATCGAATTTAGTATCTTAAAACATGACAATTTCTTTTACATTTTAGTTCCTAGTCCTCTTGGCACTAGTATAGGCTGGGCTCAGCTGCACTGTGTGGGCTCTCAGCAGTCCATTTAGACAGAGACTTGCTAGTTCATAAAGGACTCCACTGGGGCCGTGCCTCTGGCTTATGTGTTTGTTATCGTTCTGCAAGTCTTGCGCTCGTGGTGATTCACTGGATTTCCAAGAGAATAAAGAGAAGCAGGCTAAGATTTCTGAAGACTCGCCTTGGAACTGGCGCCATCACTGGTATTGCACTTCATGGACTAATATAAATTACAAGGGAAACGTTGTAAGAAGGGAAGGTAAACTACCACTAGTGCTTAAAGGTGCTCTAAGGTCAAAGAGAAAAGGTAAAGGGGCGTAGAAAGATAGGCAGAGTAGAGAAGGATGAGGGCCATTTGTCAGCAACCCATATGGTCCTTTCTCACTATCAGCAAATTTTCCACAAGTACTATGTTTACAAGGAACATGAGAAAGTAATATCTTTCAAAAAGCATGACTAAGCATGACTATGGCCTCACTCAATTTTCTTTTTTTTTACTGTTTTCCAGGAGATAGGTACTGACTCTTCAGCCATATAACCTTTTCTTTCTAAATGTTCACTGTGTGCTTTTTACTGTCTTCATTGATATTTTTTGTTTGCATCTAGAGTCAAGTCTGTTTTCCCCATTCCCTGCCTCTTCCTTTCCACGAGTTAAATGTGTCTAGCCCTTGGATGAACTTCTATTTGAATGACCTCAGTAATTCAACAACCTTCTTTGTGATGGCTAATCTTGCTTGTCAACTTGACTTCATCTGGAATCTTCTAAAACTCAAGGTGCTGGGAACAGTTGTGAAGAATTTTCCTAATCAGATTATTTGAAACTGAGACAACCACCCTTATTATATATTATAGGAACCATGTATATATGCTTGTCTTTTTATAAGCATATATACATGGTTTCTATATAATATATATGTAAATTCCTTTATGATGCATCTATAGGACATCTCATATACATTATATAATATATATAAAGGAATCATATACAATATATGTATATACATATGTATGATTCCTCTATGATAAATATATGTGTGTGTGTGCGTGTGTGTGTGTGCATGTGTGCATATGGTTTCTTTAGAGAACACTAATACATATGCCAGTCTTCCATGAGAAGACTTAGTTATCTAATTCTTGTGAGTTCTGTTTCAGTGAGTCCCTTCATATGAAGAAACTTAAAAATCATTTTCCCATTATGATATAATGCACGATTAGCTCAGTTACAACAATTTTTTCCTTCAGTTGCAAGTTATCTAAATAAATACAATGAGTTAACTATGTCAAATATTTTAGCAATTTGAAGGGGAGATGTTTTGTTTTGATTTTTGGTTTTGAGGTTAAACCCAGAACCTTATAGAGGCTGTGAGTGATGGCTTGAGTGAGAATGGCCCTCATATGTTCATGGTTTTTTAACATGTTGGTCTAGAGTTGATGGGACTGCTTGGGAAGGATTAGGAGATATGGCTTTTTTTTTGGAATTTGAGAAGGTGTGTTACTAGAAGGCTTTGAGGTCTAAAAATATTCACATCATTCCTATTATGCCTCTCTGTGTAGACCAAAGTTTCTGTCCTGCCCAGTCCCACAGCTGTTCAGTCCCAACAAAACATGCAGAGGCTTATATTAAATATAAACTGGTTGGTCTATTAGCTCAGGCTTATTATTAACTAACTTACACTTGAAGTAACCCATAATGCTAATCTGTGTTTAGTCATTTGGCTTGGTTCCTTTTCTCAGTGCAGCTTTCTCATGTTGCTTCCTTTGCATCCTCAGAACTGGTGACTGCAGACTGAGCCTTTCCTCTTCCCAGAATTCTCCTAGTCTGGTCACCCCACCTATATTTCTTGCCTGGCTAATGGCCAATCAACATTTTATTAAACCAATACAAGTGACAAAACTTTACAGGTTACAAGGCCATTATCCGACAGTACTTCCCCTATTTTTCTTTTCAAACAAGAACTCTGAATCTTTTCTCCTTTCTTAGCTTCTTTCATTACCATTACCTTTAACAACTTGTAACCAACAGTGTAAACAAAGACAAACATTCATATTCCATTTGATTTTGAGAAAGTGGGGAAGATGACAATCTTATGGGGGCCCAAAGAAAATTTAGGATCATTGTCAAGTCCTAACTGGAGTATTCTGTGAGGCTGAATCATCTCAGTCAGTAGTCTTGAGTCTGTTCTGGATGTAGAACTCAAAAGAAACTGCATTAGAGGTTCTCTGAAATGTTGGATCATTTGGCCCATATGTTCCTATTGTGAGATTTTTTTTAGGGAGTCTTCCTCAATCAAATCATATTCTTCTTAACCTAGCATGAATCCACAACCTCTCATTTCCTCTTCTTCAAAGTAACATATCTTTTGACTTAAATTTTGAAGTCAAGGCTTTTTCAAAATATATAGGTTGGATTAATCTAGCAGCATTTATAATCAAATGTCTTCTAGTAGCTGTTGCTCCATCTTCAGCAATCAAACAATTTAAAGGCAACATAATAGCATCCAGTATCTAGGCTCTCTGCACATTTTCCATCTTTATGTGATTTTTCTTTTAATAACTCTATTTCTTTTATTTTTATTTTTATGACAGAATTTCTCTGTTTTCTTTGGCTTTTCTGGATCTTACTCTATAGACCAGGCTTGCCTGAAACTTGCAGAGATCCACCTGCCTCTGCCTCTCAAATGCTGGAATAAAAGTGGTGTGTCACCATAACAAACTATATATCATTTTTTAAGGCCTTTCCCTATCCTTTTTTCTTTTCTCTCACAAGCCTATGTATATTTTTAAACACATTGTAAAACACTAAGAGGTTTTCTATGTCTGAATATTTATATATTGTATATCTCTCTTTTTCTGACCACATGAGTCTTTAATTTGTTTAGCAACATGGCTAGGATTAAAACGACCACTTTAGTGGCTGGATTCGCTCCATTCCTTGGTTTCCTGAGAGTATAGCTTCATTTTGGAGGTACTGACAAGAGCCATGGTTTTGCCACAACTCTGTGGAGTTTCTAGGTCTATGCCACCACCAATACACATGCCACTGTCTGCTAATAAACACCATTTAAGTGTTTGGTGGCAGGGTCTTTTAAATGAGCTGTGAGGGTTTTGCTGCTAATGCTGAGTCAGGAAGCCTCATTAAAAGAGATGCACTTGCTTTTCGCAAACAGAGCCCACCCAAGAAAATGTTGTTCGTACGGATTCATGTTTAACTCTGTTCTTTTCTTTTTAGAATTCCTTCCCAAGCTCTCTCCAGTTTTATGTAGATCTAGTTGCCCCACATTGGGCACTGAATTTTCTTTACTTCCTGGTCCCACAGCCCTTCAGTCCCAACAAAACACACAGAGGCTTATATGAATTATAAATTCATTGGCCTAGAGCTCAGGCTTATTATTAAGTAGCTCTTATAACTTATATCAACCCATAATTCTTCTCTATGTTTAGCCACATGGCTTGGTGCCTTTTCTCAGTACAACATTTTCATCTTGCTCTCTGTGTCTAGGTGGCAACTACAGACCGAGCTTTTCCTCGTCCCAGAATTCTCTTAGTCTGGATGTCCTGCCTATACTTCCTACCTGGCTACTAGCCAAGCAACATTTTATTAAACCTATACAAGGAGAAAACTTTACAGGGAACAAGACAATTATCCTACAAATCTCTGCCAATTGCTTGAAGACCCAGATGTAAGATCCCAGCTGTTTCTGCTACCATGCCTGTTTCCCATCATCATGTATTCTAACCCTCTGAATTCATAAGTCCAATTAAACAATGTCTAAGTTGCATTGGTCATGGTGGTTTGTCAAACGAAAAGAAAAGTAACTTATACACTTATACTGTTGGTAAACTGAGAACTGCTCACATTCCAAAACGAGGTGCTCTACCATCCCCCATCCTGCCCCATCATAGTTAACAGACAATGGAATACATTTCCACTGCTGCTGTGATTACATATTTTTTCTATGTGCACACTCCATACTCTTTTAACGTCCATGCTATTTTGGTCCCTGGTCCCTTTCTTTTCCATCTCCAATCAGAGCCATCCTTTTATGTCCCTGCCTTCTCAATAAATTTCTTGGGTGAGGGATGTTGCATAGTGTGATTTGTAGCGTTTATTGACCCTCTGATTGCCAAGATACCCTTTTATCATACGAACATTTCATGTATTCTACTAAGTAACACTTCTAAACAAATAAAATTTAAAATTTTTGGAATTTCATAATCTTTGTGCTTGTATAAATTTGCATGTGTGCATTTTCTGAGACAGTCTCTTACAGGTCTGGAGCTTGTCATTTAGGCTATGCCAGCTGACCAGTGAGACCAATAGATTAGCCTGTATCACCCACCCCCAGCACTGGAGTTACAAATGTTTCACCACCAAGCCCAGAAGTTTTAAATGGGTTCTGGAAATCTAACCCAGGTTCTCATGATTTCAAGAGAAACATTATCTGAACAAATAGTAACTGAAGTATCTCTCCAGCTCCTACTTTCACAATTTGATTTTTATAATCCATAATGACAAGCAAACTTAATTTGATTATTAAGATTTAAGTCTTGTTATAGAAATTTCTTTCTCTTTACATTTTTAATTAGTAGGTATCTAGTAGCATTAAATTATTTTAAATGTTTGAGCTTCAAAAGTAGATTACTTTGAGTATATGCTTTTGAGTAACAAAAACTAACAATAATCTACCATGTTATTTATTAATAGTTAATGTATTTTTTAGTAATCAACTAACCTGGTGGCCAATTTTCTTTAACATACTATAGAAAACTGTCATATTGGTTGCTTATGGTGGAGCAATTACTTACATAAGTCATAATTTGCTCCACAAATGATATAATGGCTAAGGAATAGGACCATCCAAACAGGAACATATTAGGGATGCTATTAATAATCTTTAGGGGAGTTCCTTTAGACTAAGTAATACGTTCTATGCTTAAGAATCTTAAACTAGGGTCAGAGTTACCTTAATAGAAAGAAACTCTGTTGGACAGAATTAAATAACCCCAGAAGGTTTCTGTGTTTACTTGTATTTCTCCATGATTTTACAATAAACTCTAGTCCAGTCTCCTATGATTAAGGTGGTATGTAATTTCACAAATATATATGTTATATAATATGAGTCAAAAAACTGAAAGTGGAGTAATTTTCTGAGGCCAGGTGATTAAAAACATGTTATGAGAGAGGCACTGGAGAAACATACTGCTCTTGTCAAACACTCATGTTCCAAGCACCTGTTTCATGCAGCCCAAAATGACCTATAGCTCCAACTCCAAGGGATCAAAGCCCATATGCTTGTCTCAACAGTTGCCTGAGTGCATGTGTATATACACACTATCAAACACACACATATGATTTTTGAAAAATAGTATATAACACAAGAGAAATGAATCACTTGTTAGTTCAATGTGATAACTCCATGAATTCAAGAGGAACAATAATATGTTGTATAAAACATTTGATGTTTTAAAATCAAATGTTTTGATAAAATCTAATTCTATACTTTTTCTCATTTGATAAAAACAAAATACTTATTGGCTGAGAAATTTCAGATAAAACATAGTTTTGGCACCAAATGTTTGTTGAATGATATATTAATAGCATCTTCCTTCCCTGTCCTATGTCATAGTGTTAAAATAATTTATCTAATTTTCATAATTTAAAGAGTTATATTTTTAACTTTTTTACAGTGATAACAATAAAGAGGAGGAAGGTAAAGGAATTTGTTTGAAACAGGTCAGTGTTTCCCAATTGGGAGCACTCGGGCTGTCTCCAGTGCTCTCTCACTCATGAAGCTCAAAGTGTGTTGCATCATTAAATGCAAATAGCTTGATCTCTCACATGCTGTAGAGTGGAAATGCCAAATCTTGCTATCTTCAATGAGAATGTGAAGGCTTTAGAAAATGGTGAAGAAGGCAGTGGATTGAAATTTCAATGAGACAGCAAGTTTTTAGTGATATCTACAGAAAGTAGGAGAGCACTAAGGGAAAGGAGGGTGGTTGTTAAGAAGATGTAGAAAGTCAGATAGCATTGGAGGCATGGAATTTAAACTTTAATGAATTGAAGGATCTATAGTTTCCCTTTAGTAGCCTGGAAGCAGAAGTGAAGGTACGGACAATTGATTAATCTGAATGTGTGAAAACACCATTAAAAGTTGGCAAGCTACTATTCAATTTAAAATAGTGGATGGTATGGTTCTCTATATAAAACACCCTAAATATTTCACCAGAAAACCTCTATAGCTGAAAAACATATTAGTAATGTAGCAGGCTGCAAAATTAACACATAAAGTTCGACAGATAAACAACAAAAATTAATCACTTTCATAATATCCTCAAAAAAAACCTTATACTATTTAAGATAAATATAACTAAGGAAGTAGAAATCTTGTACAATGAAAAACCATAGGATAATGAAGAAGGGAACTGGAGAAGATCTCAGGAAATCAAATGATACTCAATATTCTTGGCTTTGTATGGTTCATATGATAAAAGTGTCCATCCAATCAAAAGAAATCTACAGATTCAATGCAATATTTATCAAAGTGTCAGTGATTTTCTTCATAGAACTTGAAAAATAATATTAAAAATTATATGGAAACACAAAAATCCCAGTATAGCTAAAACAGCCCTGTACAACAAAAACACTGCTATAGATATCACCAATCCCAGTTTGAAGTTACACTAGCATAAAAAAAATTGATGTTGGGCAATAGAATACAACAGAGGACTGAGAAGAAAGGCTACACTTCTACAGCCACCAGAGAAAAACAACTTTTCCTCCAACAAATGGTGCTGGTCAAACTGGATAGCTATATGTTGAGGAGTGAAACTAGATTATTAACTTCCCATGTGACATAAAATCCAACTCCAAATGGATAAAAGACTTTAACATAAAATCTGATATCCCAAATCTATTATTAGCATAAGTAGATATTACTCATCAATTTATATGCACAAGAAAAGACTTTCTGAATAGTATCAAAGTCTCACAGACATCAAGAACGAAAACTGAAAAATGGGAGCTCATGATACTAAAGGGCTCTGTACATTGAAGCAAACTATTATACATGTGAAAAGTTGATAGAATGTGGAAAAACCTTTAGCAGCTAAGTATTTAACAGATAACTAGTGTCTAGAATATACAAATAACTCAGATGTAAAACACCACAAAATTAAACAAAATAATCAAAACTTTGGGCATATAATTAAACAGACTATTCTCAGAAGCAGAAATACAAGATAACACCCTAATTTATGCACCTTATTGTTGAATTTGATTCAGGAGCCTCACCTTAAGCCACTCTTCCAGGCCTAGGCAGGAGGCACAAGTGGATCTCTGCTAATAAATCCAACTCTGTCTCTTGCCCCATGCCTCTAGTATAGGCCCAAGCCAAGCAAGTACCCGCTTGTTCAATCTGAAACAGGACCTTAACACCCTATGAGCCTGCATGCCTCCTCCAGGCTCAGATCGAAGTCACATAATCAAGTTCTGTTTATGAGTCTGACCCAGTGTCCTCCTCCCACACTACTCCCGCCCATGCCCAGGCCCATGCTTGGACCTTATCCTTATTCCCCTTTGATTCAGAACCCACCTTACATGTCACCCCTCAAGACCCAGGCCTAATCACGAGATTCATCTTCCCCAACTGGGAGCCACATCCACATGATCTTTTCCTGAGACAAGCTAGAATGTCACTGTACATGCCCCCTTCATGCCAAGCTCTAACTGGGAGACATTCACACGGAGATATCCAGGTCCAGCGAGGAGCTAGTTCTGTGCGCTAAAATGTGATTGCTGGCTGAGTCATCTGTCCACAGAGAGAACCTAATGCTATTTTTCTGCTAAATGGATATAATAATTTACCTCCTAAATTTTGATCTTTGAAACTGTAGAGTAGTGAAGCACGTTAATAAAAACTCAGAGAGAGAAATTGAGGTTCAACCTGAAGATCTGAAAAGCAAAACAGCCAGTCATTGACTCTTACCTCAACCTCAGTCTGAAATGATGATTCTGCCTCCAGATATCTCAGAATGAGACTAAGCCTGAGAGCTGTCTCCTCGCATTTTGTAATCCTCTCTAGGGCTGGGATTAAAGGCATGCACCACCCAGTCTCTATGGCAACTAGTGTGGCTACTGGGATTAAGGGTTTGTGTTACCACTGCCTGGTCTGCAAATCTGACCAGTGGGACTGTTTTACTCTCTGGTCTCCAGGCAAGCTTACTTGCTTGCTTGCTTTATTTATTTATTTATTAAAATACAACTGAAATGCTACCACAGAGTACTGGATCTCTCCACAATCATAAGAGAAGTTTATTTTAGCAGTAGATTGTGATTAATACAAAATCCTTTACTGGTCAGCATGCTTTAAATGGAATGTTTCTATCACATCTTCCTTCCAAGTCTCAGGGACCATCTCATGAGATAGTATGTAAAGACTACAAGAACCAAAGGTAGTGGCATTTACAGCAAAACGGTATTTAATGGATATGACCTAGCCATTGCTGCCATGAACTCACAGTGGCTATGACTTCATTAATAAGATCTGCATAAAATGACACTATCAAAAATCCCAACATAGTTGGGGGAGGAACTCACGAAATTCTACCCCTAACTGAGGAGATATTAATAACTGATTGTTGTAAAGAAAGGGAGAGTTGGTTTTTTCAGGGATGCCACTTTTGAGAGAAAGCCTTTGCTCCAGTAGATGATGCTATACCCATGTACACAGAGGCAGAACTAGGTGAATCAGAAAGTTCAAAAAGCCAAAACAAAACAAAGATCATAAAAATTTGGAGGGAGCAGTGGTGGTGGAGATAGGGGAGACTGGATTGGTATATTTGACCAGAACATAGGATATGTCAAATGACAGAAGTCTTTAAAGTAAATCAATTAAAATAATAAAAGAAAGCATTTTCAGATTTGACAATATTCTCAAAATTTGTTTATAAGTTTTATATGGAAAGATGCTAAGCCAATGGTTCTTTAGCAAAATACACCAGATGACAATGTAACAAACTATTTGATGTGGTAATGAACACAGAAACTGAACTTAGACTCATGTAACAGTATAACAATTCTTACAAACTTGATAAAGGGATAAGGTTTTCCTATTTTTGTACTTATTTCTTCTCTTTATTTTTGTTTTTTTATTTATTTTGGTGGCCAGTTATTTTGCAAAGGAAATATGAGTTGTCCCTGAAAATTTATATTATTTGAAAATAACATGTTTCTCACCAGCTATCTAAAAATTTCAATTCTATACATATTTACAAATAATTTTCACTGTAATTTTAAGAGCAATAATTTTAGATGACACCAACATTTTCAAATTAAAAATATGCACAAATTAAAAATTTAAGGATTCTTTGTTTTACATTCGGATATGGATATGCTGGTACACATTTATGCTTATTTCTAATTTATATTTGCTGTCATACAGTGTAGATGATGAAAAAGATATCCTCCTTCATTATGCTAAATAGCTTCTCTATTTTAATAGAGTTTTAGCTACAAAAGAAGAGCAGGCACACACACAAAAACCTTGGCCTTGCTTACTTTATGTTAAATAGCAAATAGCTTTACTTTTGATTTGTTTAATTGAATCAAATGATAATTACAAAACATAAAATAGCAGCATTTTAGAAAGCTAGAAATCAGCACTCAGCACATTATATTCATTTTATTTCAAGCAAATGAGTGTTTTATCTGCATGTTTTCTGTGCACTACGTAAGTGTCTGCTGCAAAGAGACAACAGAAGACAATACAGAGAACTTGGAACTGGAGGTTTCAGGAAAGCTGCAAGCCTCCGTTAAGGGTGCTAGAAATGAAATCCTGGTCCTCTGCAAGAACATAAAGGGCTCCTAACTACTCAGCCAACTCTCCATCTTTCATATTAATTTCTTATTTTTCTGATATAATATTTGCAAATAAATATTTATTTTTGAATTAGTGGTAACACAATCAATGTTTCTTTGGACTGTATTTAGGTATTTAACATACAGAAATTTCTTGCCATGCTAATGTACCTACTTCAACTTGTAACAATCAACATTTAGTAAATGCAAAAGAAAAAATTACTAAAGCATTTAAAAACTATATGATATTATAAAGCTATGTTTTGTCAGCAGTCTAGTAAGAGACAACTTTTTATTGTTCCTAGAATAGACTGAATAGTCTTAAAATAAAGTTGCATCTGATTAAAAGTACTTGTTCATTTATGCATGTTCTTTAGTCACAACTTACATTAAATAAAATAAGAATGTGAAGCTAAAATTTGAAGAACCAGCCAATCTTAAAATGAAAATGAACTTCTTAACCTTGCGAAATATACATTTTATACATATTCATGCAAAACCCTTTCTTCTCGAGTCTATAACTTCCAGGTAAGCTGAATCTAAACATTCACTTCCAGCATGGAATCTTGGAATCAGACTACAATGAAAATGCGGCAAGGTTCTTCAGAAGTCAACCTCCCTCACATCTCTAGTCAAGCTGTCTTTAAATAACTCCTAGATGAGACCCCAAATTACTCTCTGCTAAAATTATTAATAGTTTTCCAATAAGTTTGTCTAAGAAGTAAATATTCTCTCCAATATTTTGTCTATAAAAGAATTGTAAAGTCAGAATGATTACAATTCTCTTTGACAGCGAAATGTCCAGAAACCCGAACAAAGTTATTTTCACGTATTTGCCACTGATCTACAGATGTTAGTATAGTTCTTGTCTTTTAGAGAACGAGCAACATAAAGAAAGCTGGATGCCTGAGAGGGATAAGCTACCATTTCTGGAATTACTATAAAAGGCTATACAGTATTCAGACAAAGTAGTAAACTGTTTTGAAGTAGGAAAGTCTGGAAATACCTGAGGCATGAAGCAGTTTGCTGCTGTTTGAGAATTAGCAGGTCTTGGGCTGTTGCTGGCTCTAGTCACACTCTGCAAGATCAGGGAAAATGAGCAAGGACAGCCCAACTCAGATAGGAACACCGAGAATCCATTCACAGATTGTTCTTGGCTATGCGATGTACTTTATGTCACAGGTGTGTGGCTATAAGGCTCTGTCCAAGGAATATGTAGAGAATGGAGCATGCTATAACACCGCGTGGAATAG